>OZ024897.1:12216950-12364450 GCA_964017195.1 Siderastrea radians | reverse complement strand
TACAGATTCTAACTCATTAGAAACCACATTAGGGTCATTTTATTTGATGATGATGATGATGATGATGATGATGATGATGATGTACCCTCCATTTAGAGGGTAGCACTCAGCACTCAAACTTGTGGCCCTCATACACTAGGTTACAAAATCTAAAAAAAATAAAGAACAGTACAAAAATTGGAGTAGCCATAGACAAATTACACCATATTAACGTTAAAATGGAAAAATGATTGCTAGTCCCAAGGACTTTTGTCCAGCATAGTAATTTAGTGGGTAAAAGTAAAGTCGCAAGCTTGAACTCCGGTTTCTGTAGTCATGAAGTAGCTAAGAGTCAGTAACTACTTATTCCTCGATGGGACGCTGTTGTATCACAGGGATACCCCTGACTAGCAATTTTTCCCTGGTACTCATTTAGAACTGTTGGTAATTAATGAGACAATGGGATGCTGTGCTGGCTTGCACTGCTAGTAAAATCCAGGCTTTAGAGCTTTCACACTCATAACAAAGTGGGTACCATTTAATTACAGCATTACCACAGGTGCGCCACTGGAAATGGAAAACATGTCTTGAGTTGATGATGTGGGGGCCTTGTGGCATGACCAACTTTTCAAATTAGTATTTTCCTTCAACTCAACTCAGACGGTATTAAAAAACAAGTCCTAATGGTTTTCGTTTTCATTTTATTTTTGTTGCAGTTTATTGCCAGTTCATTCCTCTCTGCCTGACATGCCAGTAAGTTTGTCTTGACATTTTTCTTCGTATGTATGATTGCCAGTTAAAGGGTTAATCAAGTGACATTTGGAGTTGGCCACATATTTTGTATCCCACCTAAGAAACAGGCAACCCAGTTATTGAAATCAACAAACAGGACACTAGTCACAATCTGGGATTTTATTGAAAGACTGAATGATAGGACCCTGTGTACCATGACAAACAGTACCAAAGGAAAGTAGTTCTCAAAAGCTTTCATTCGAATGGTCACACTTTAGGGTTTCATCCATTGACCTTAAAAGTATAAATGAAACTGCCTTGTACATCATTGCTAACCGTACCACAGCAAAGTACTGCATGCATACTCACTTTCATTTGGTCACACTTTAGGATTTTATCCACAGACTCAAAAATTGCAATCACCTTGTACAGCATTTTTTTCAAAATTATCGAATCCCCATAAAAGTAGAATAACGCTATTAGTTTTTATTGAGTTCTCAATAAATAATTTAATATATATATACACCCGTTTTCAAAAACGTTGCAACTCGAAAAATAATTATATAAACCTTTTAAAACAAAAAAACTATTGTTTCAAAACAAAAGGTATATGTTTTTCAAATTGCAACGTTTTTGAAAACGGGTGTATATGTATATAATATATATCTGACCGGATTTGATAAAACATACCTACAGAAATTTTTGTTGATCTTGAGTTGCTCATGGTGTTCTTGTTTGTTTATTTCTTTTTTGGCATTTTGTTCAGCAATCGCAAAGCATTTATGGGTAAAAATGAAAGGAACATAGTGTTCAGCTGTTCTTTTTTTTTTGTTTTTTTTTTTGTCCCGAGCACCCCTCCCCCCTCTTCCTCCCTCCCCGGGAAGGGTTTTCTCTTCACTCGGGCCCATTCTCTCTCTCTCTCCTACGCAAGTTAGCGACATTTTTGAATTGCGCGACAATTGGCGCGGTCTTCAGTCAGATTGAAATGAATAGATCTAGCTTTTCAGTTGGCTGCCTTGAGCAAAGTTTTCCTGAAGGCATCATGAAGCCTAGTGATGGAAAAAGTCTTACGATTTGCTGGTAATGCGTCGTCTAATATCTTACCTGCAGTTTGCTTTGCTTTTTTAACTTAACGGGTCTTTGCCCCGGGTCCATTTGCAGGGATTGATATTGTGGGCTTTGCTCGAGGTGGTAACAAGTCTTTGGCCTCGAAAAGTAGGTCGTAGGGATCTTTTCTAAGCGGACAGAGCAAAATTGGACTTGAATTTTGAACTGGCCAAAGACTTAGAAAATTCTTGTAAAAAGCGGCGGTGTAACGGTGTGCCGTTGAGAATTCTTCTCAACATCCGGGACTTCAAGTAAAATGGCGAGCAGAGAAAGAGTTTGTGAAGAGATTTGCCTCGAAAAAGCGTGAGTTTGAATAGTTTTTCGTTTTGTTTTCATTTTTGCCAATAGAGGGAAGTTATTTCGTGGCCTTGATGCTTTCAAAGTGTCGATTTGTGTCATTTCCGCTGAAGAGTTGATGTAACATTTACCAGACGTGTTGACTAAACTTTAGCGGGCTGTATTTGTTTGATTATTTAGAACAGTGAATAATGTAGGAATTCGATCAAGTCCCGATTGAAAATGCTGTTTCACTTTGCTTAAGGCTAAATTTGTCCTTAGAAAGATAAATTTTAACTCGAATGGGTCGGATTTTGAGCGAGATTTGCAATTTGCAGCCCACCTTCTCAAGAGATCAGAGGTCATGATTAATTTCCTAGTCTGTCAAATATGTATGTCAGTTTCAGTTGCATTAGAAATTAAACGTGTTTCTTTCCAAACATTTCCTCGATTTAGAATTGTCATAATAAGCCCTAATTTAGGGCTGCCTATTGATTAGCAGAGGACACCCAGAGTAGATGATTTGATGCGCAGGTTCAACACTTAAAACCGAAGGGCTTATTCTGGGCATGAGAAGGTTAAGCGAAACGATAGATACCTTGTGTTCACCGTATTAGGAGAAAATGTTTGGCCCTTACAGGGATTAACTCCTTACAGGGATTAACTCCACCCAAAATTCTGTTGCAGGACAAGATTTAAACTTCCAGCCCTTCCGATGGCGAGACCAAAGAAGAAAAAGAAAGAAAATACAGCTCCCGGAAAATGAATTTTAATTGTCAACCTTTTGTACAAATCATGTATTTATGAGCATTAAATTTTTATTATTTTTGAAATAGAATCTGACTCTATTCTACTAAAAGCAGAACTCGCGTGTTCGCCTTGATCGCGCACGTTCCCATGTTCTTTTTACTCCCGGGGGGGGGGGGGGGGGCTCCCTTATATCAGCTATATAGGTATGTGTGATGCCAAAGGGTATGGCTTTTGAGCCTTTTTGGTCTGAAATAGGGAATAGATTTTAACAGTTTTGGTCTGAAATAAAGTGAGGTTTGTGCACTCTGATATGGGATCTGGTATGGTTTTTACAAGAAGCTGTCTTTTTAGTAATTGTCTTCTCCAAAGAACTGAGGTTTGATTAACATTGGGAATTTGAAGCCCTTCTCAAATGATTACGCAAACGAAATAGGGTTAGGGTCTGGTCTGAAACAGGGTATCAAATTTTGGGTCAGGTCTGAAATAGGGTAGGGAAAATCACATATTTTGGTCCGAAATAGGGTAAGGGTTTCCAGATGTGCGGCACAATCCCACCCAAATCTTCCAGAAGTACCCCCGGCTTTTTACTTAACAATCCCTGGTCAGAAGGGGGGACTGCTTGTAATCCGTGAGGAACCCTGTGCGTGGATTCTCGCGTGTGACCCTCCCATACCCGTATGAGGTGTGACTTTGCACCAACCTATGTAGAATACTAGCTTACAATCTACCTGTGGAGGGGTAGCTGCCATCTTTCCACACAGAAGTACTTCCTGCCGACAACGACTGCATGATACAAGACTAGTAGTTCCTTTTTTTGCTCTTGAAAATCGAGTAATGTAAATAACTTTTCTGTTGCCAATTGTTCCGGTGCGTAGGGTCGTAGGTTCGAGTCCACACTTTATAGGGGTTATTCTAATATGGCTTGGGGGTCGAATAACCTCTCCCCGGGTGTAGATGAGATCGTGCGGCCTAGGAATTACTCTCCATCTGGCCTGGGAGCCGAGTAATTCCTCCCCATGATTTTTTGTTTTGTTTTGTTTTGTTTTTTATTTTTTTGTTTTTGTTGTGTTTGTTTTGTTTTCTTTTTTTGGTTTGGATTAAATTCCTTTTCGCCCGAAATATAATAAAATACAATGAAATGAAAAGAAAAAAAAATTACAAACAGCTTCAACACCAGAAAAACACCGTACCCGGTCGTCTTTCCAGGTCTTAGCGCTCAGTCCCGTTGCTTTTGGTTGTCAATTCGATTATTTTTATTTTGTAGGCGATCTGATAATCTTTCCTTGGATTAGAAAAGATTTCACCTAAACTGTCAGGAAAGAGGAAATTTGCAAGCACAAGTGTCAACCAGTGCCAAGGCCAAGTTTTGCATCAATTTCACAAGGAAACTTTTTGCCTTCTTCTCTGTGTAGCTCAGTGATGAAGTGACGATGGTGCGCATTTCTGGTCCTTCACGGGTGGAACCGGAGTGAATGGGTTAAGACATTTCACTATAAGGATCTTCTTGTCCTACACTCTACAAACAGCATCGCCAAAAAAGTCCTTGGAAATTGTCCTTTTCACTTCCATGCCAGATATCAAGCAGTTGGCTTTTGCGCGTGAGCGAAATAATAGTGGCTAAAACTTGGCTTGAACGGAACAAGTACATGCGAAATTTTGTGCCAAGAGAGCACTGTCTAAGGATATTTAGTCTGTCCTTGAGAAACTGGTACGAACTACATTCGTGTTCAGGAAAGTCCTTGAAAGGGCCTTGAATTGGCGCTAGAAGAAAGGCCGTAAATCCTATTGAGGTTTTCCTTTGACCGCACCCGCATTTTACAGAGAACTGTTGTCAAAACGAACTGGCTCGGAGGTCGGAGGTGAAAAGAAGATGCATGTTTAGACTGACGTCAGGTTCTGACTGATAAATATCACACCAGAATGTTGCAGGTTCTCTTTGTCTCCCCTCCTATTACTTGTCTGGCGTTCATTAAGTTGGCAGGGAGACAGCAGAGACCTAAGACCCGGACAAACACCAACCTTTCTCTTTGTCCAAATGTACAACTGTATCTTGAAGGAGCGAGTAAGCTTGATAACGGTCGCGCGGGAACGACAAGTAATTTAGCCAGGTCAGATAGGATTTTGTTGAGTCAACTTTGTACCTGAATATGTTGATGTCTTTTTAATAACATGAACACTGCAACCTTAACCAACCTCCGCGAGCTGAACGCAGTGGCACTGAAAACGTCCCTTAGCTCGGCAGTCCGCGGACTAACCGTTCCGGCGGCACCGAGCAGGGTGATTTTCAAAAGCCGCCTAGCCAAAGCTGTTTTCTTGTTTGTCGACTTTGAAGGCTTGTGGGATGTTTTTGAAGCCCCCCACTTTTTGGCATAAAAAAGACCACTGGAATCCCTCTGTATTTCGATGAAAGGAAAGTTGTCAATTGCTCCTTAGTTTCCAACTTCGTGGGAGAGTGCTCTGTTATATTTGGGCCCATTTCAAATGGATTGACCTAGTACGCATTCTCAATGAGTGCATCAAAATTTCAAAAACAATTGACACCTACCATTTTCCTTAGTATACGTCTAACAAAAGCGGAGGTGGTCGAGTGGTGCGAGGCGCGCGCCACCGGTGCGTAGGGTCGTAGGTTCGAGTCCACACTTTATAGGGGTTATTCTAATATGGCTTGGGGGTCGAATAACCTCTCCCCGGGTGTAGATGAGATCGTGCGGCCTAGGAATTACTCTCCATCTGGCCTGGGAGCCGAGTAATTCCTCCCCATGATTTTTTGTTTTGTTTTGTTTTGTTTTTTATTTTTTTGTTTTTGTTGTGTTTGTTTTGTTTTCTTTTTTTGGTTTGGATTAAATTCCTTTTCGCCCGAAATATAATAAAATACAATGAAATGAAAAGAAAAAAAAATTACAAACAGCTTCAACACCAGAAAAACACCGTACCCGGTCGTCTTTCCAGGTCTTAGCGCTCAGTCCCGTTGCTTTTGGTTGTCAATTCGATTATTTTTATTTTGTAGGCGATCTGATAATCTTTCCTTGGATTAGAAAAGATTTCACCTAAACTGTCAGGAAAGAGGAAATTTGCAAGCACAAGTGTCAACCAGTGCCAAGGCCAAGTTTTGCATCAATTTCACAAGGAAACTTTTTGCCTTCTTCTCTGTGTAGCTCAGTGATGAAGTGACGATGGTGCGCATTTCTGGTCCTTCACGGGTGGAACCGGAGTGAATGGGTTAAGACATTTCACTATAAGGATCTTCTTGTCCTACACTCTACAAACAGCATCGCCAAAAAAGTCCTTGGAAATTGTCCTTTTCACTTCCATGCCAGATATCAAGCAGTTGGCTTTTGCGCGTGAGCGAAATAATAGTGGCTAAAACTTGGCTTGAACGGAACAAGTACATGCGAAATTTTGTGCCAAGAGAGCACTGTCTAAGGATATTTAGTCTGTCCTTGAGAAACTGGTACGAACTACATTCGTGTTCAGGAAAGTCCTTGAAAGGGCCTTGAATTGGCGCTAGAAGAAAGGCCGTAAATCCTATTGAGGTTTTCCTTTGACCGCACCCGCATTTTACAGAGAACTGTTGTCAAAACGAACTGGCTCGGAGGTCGGAGGTGAAAAGAAGATGCATGTTTAGACTGACGTCAGGTTCTGACTGATAAATATCACACCAGAATGTTGCAGGTTCTCTTTGTCTCCCCTCCTATTACTTGTCTGGCGTTCATTAAGTTGGCAGGGAGACAGCAGAGACCTAAGACCCGGACAAACACCAACCTTTCTCTTTGTCCAAATGTACAACTGTATCTTGAAGGAGCGAGTAAGCTTGATAACGGTCGCGCGGGAACGACAAGTAATTTAGCCAGGTCAGATAGGATTTTGTTGAGTCAACTTTGTACCTGAATATGTTGATGTCTTTTTAATAACATGAACACTGCAACCTTAACCAACCTCCGCGAGCTGAACGCAGTGGCACTGAAAACGTCCCTTAGCTCGGCAGTCCGCGGACTAACCGTTCCGGCGGCACCGAGCAGGGTGATTTTCAAAAGCTGCCTAGCCAAAGCTGTTTTCTTGTTTGTCGACTTTGAAGGCTTGTGGGATGTTTTTGAAGCCCCCCACTTTTTGGCATAAAAAAGACCACTGGAATCCCTCTGTATTTCGATGAAAGGAAAGTTGTCAATTGCTCCTTAGTTTCCAACTTCGTGGGAGAGTGCTCTGTTATATTTGGGCCCATTTCAAATGGATTGACCTAGTACGCATTCTCAATGAGTGCATCAAAATTTCAAAAACAATTGACACCTACCATTTTCCTTAGTATACGTCTAACAAAAGCGGAGGTGGTCGAGTGGTGCGAGGCGCGCGCCACCGGTGCGTAGGGTCGTAGGTTCGAGTCCACACTTTATAGGGGTTATTCTAATATGGCTTGGGGGTCGAATAACCTCTCCCCGGGTGTAGATGAGATCGTGCGGCCTAGGAATTACTCTCCATCTGGCCTGGGAGCCGAGTAATTCCTCCCCATGATTTTTTGTTTTGTTTTGTTTTGTTTTTTATTTTTTTGTTTTTGTTGTGTTTGTTTTGTTTTCTTTTTTTGGTTTGGATTAAATTCCTTTTCGCCCGAAATATAATAAAATACAATGAAATGAAAAGAAAAAAAAATTACAAACAGCTTCAACACCAGAAAAACACCGTACCCGGTCGTCTTTCCAGGTCTTAGCGCTCAGTCCCGTTGCTTTTGGTTGTCAATTCGATTATTTTTATTTTGTAGGCGATCTGATAATCTTTCCTTGGATTAGAAAAGATTTCACCTAAACTGTCAGGAAAGAGGAAATTTGCAAGCACAAGTGTCAACCAGTGCCAAGGCCAAGTTTTGCATCAATTTCACAAGGAAACTTTTTGCCTTCTTCTCTGTGTAGCTCAGTGATGAAGTGACGATGGTGCGCATTTCTGGTCCTTCACGGGTGGAACCGGAGTGAATGGGTTAAGACATTTCACTATAAGGATCTTCTTGTCCTACACTCTACAAACAGCATCGCCAAAAAAGTCCTTGGAAATTGTCCTTTTCACTTCCATGCCAGATATCAAGCAGTTGGCTTTTGCGCGTGAGCGAAATAATAGTGGCTAAAACTTGGCTTGAACGGAACAAGTACATGCGAAATTTTGTGCCAAGAGAGCACTGTCTAAGGATATTTAGTCTGTCCTTGAGAAACTGGTACGAACTACATTCGTGTTCAGGAAAGTCCTTGAAAGGGCCTTGAATTGGCGCTAGAAGAAAGGCCGTAAATCCTATTGAGGTTTTCCTTTGACCGCACCCGCATTTTACAGAGAACTGTTGTCAAAACGAACTGGCTCGGAGGTCGGAGGTGAAAAGAAGATGCATGTTTAGACTGACGTCAGGTTCTGACTGATAAATATCACACCAGAATGTTGCAGGTTCTCTTTGTCTCCCCTCCTATTACTTGTCTGGCGTTCATTAAGTTGGCAGGGAGACAGCAGAGACCTAAGACCCGGACAAACACCAACCTTTCTCTTTGTCCAAATGTACAACTGTATCTTGAAGGAGCGAGTAAGCTTGATAACGGTCGCGCGGGAACGACAAGTAATTTAGCCAGGTCAGATAGGATTTTGTTGAGTCAACTTTGTACCTGAATATGTTGATGTCTTTTTAATAACATGAACACTGCAACCTTAACCAACCTCCGCGAGCTGAACGCAGTGGCACTGAAAACGTCCCTTAGCTCGGCAGTCCGCGGACTAACCGTTCCGGCGGCACCGAGCAGGGTGATTTTCAAAAGCCGCCTAGCCAAAGCTGTTTTCTTGTTTGTCGACTTTGAAGGCTTGTGGGATGTTTTTGAAGCCCCCCACTTTTTGGCATAAAAAAGACCACTGGAATCCCTCTGTATTTCGATGAAAGGAAAGTTGTCAATTGCTCCTTAGTTTCCAACTTCGTGGGAGAGTGCTCTGTTATATTTGGGCCCATTTCAAATGGATTGACCTAGTACGCATTCTCAATGAGTGCATCAAAATTTCAAAAACAATTGACACCTACCATTTTCCTTAGTATACGTCTAACAAAAGCGGAGGTGGTCGAGTGGTGCGAGGCGCGCGCCACCGGTGCGTAGGGTCGTAGGTTCGAGTCCACACTTTATAGGGGTTATTCTAATATGGCTTGGGGGTCGAATAACCTCTCCCCGGGTGTAGATGAGATCGTGCGGCCTAGGAATTACTCTCCATCTGGCCTGGGAGCCGAGTAATTCCTCCCCATGATTTTTTGTTTTGTTTTGTTTTGTTTTTTATTTTTTTGTTTTTGTTGTGTTTGTTTTGTTTTCTTTTTTTGGTTTGGATTAAATTCCTTTTCGCCCGAAATATAATAAAATACAATGAAATGAAAAGAAAAAAAAATTACAAACAGCTTCAACACCAGAAAAACACCGTACCCGGTCGTCTTTCCAGGTCTTAGCGCTCAGTCCCGTTGCTTTTGGTTGTCAATTCGATTATTTTTATTTTGTAGGCGATCTGATAATCTTTCCTTGGATTAGAAAAGATTTCACCTAAACTGTCAGGAAAGAGGAAATTTGCAAGCACAAGTGTCAACCAGTGCCAAGGCCAAGTTTTGCATCAATTTCACAAGGAAACTTTTTGCCTTCTTCTCTGTGTAGCTCAGTGATGAAGTGACGATGGTGCGCATTTCTGGTCCTTCACGGGTGGAACCGGAGTGAATGGGTTAAGACATTTCACTATAAGGATCTTCTTGTCCTACACTCTACAAACAGCATCGCCAAAAAAGTCCTTGGAAATTGTCCTTTTCACTTCCATGCCAGATATCAAGCAGTTGGCTTTTGCGCGTGAGCGAAATAATAGTGGCTAAAACTTGGCTTGAACGGAACAAGTACATGCGAAATTTTGTGCCAAGAGAGCACTGTCTAAGGATATTTAGTCTGTCCTTGAGAAACTGGTACGAACTACATTCGTGTTCAGGAAAGTCCTTGAAAGGGCCTTGAATTGGCGCTAGAAGAAAGGCCGTAAATCCTATTGAGGTTTTCCTTTGACCGCACCCGCATTTTACAGAGAACTGTTGTCAAAACGAACTGGCTCGGAGGTCGGAGGTGAAAAGAAGATGCATGTTTAGACTGACGTCAGGTTCTGACTGATAAATATCACACCAGAATGTTGCAGGTTCTCTTTGTCTCCCCTCCTATTACTTGTCTGGCGTTCATTAAGTTGGCAGGGAGACAGCAGAGACCTAAGACCCGGACAAACACCAACCTTTCTCTTTGTCCAAATGTACAACTGTATCTTGAAGGAGCGAGTAAGCTTGATAACGGTCGCGCGGGAACGACAAGTAATTTAGCCAGGTCAGATAGGATTTTGTTGAGTCAACTTTGTACCTGAATATGTTGATGTCTTTTTAATAACATGAACACTGCAACCTTAACCAACCTCCGCGAGCTGAACGCAGTGGCACTGAAAACGTCCCTTAGCTCGGCAGTCCGCGGACTAACCGTTCCGGCGGCACCGAGCAGGGTGATTTTCAAAAGCCGCCTAGCCAAAGCTGTTTTCTTGTTTGTCGACTTTGAAGGCTTGTGGGATGTTTTTGAAGCCCCCCACTTTTTGGCATAAAAAAGACCACTGGAATCCCTCTGTATTTCGATGAAAGGAAAGTTGTCAATTGCTCCTTAGTTTCCAACTTCGTGGGAGAGTGCTCTGTTATATTTGGGCCCATTTCAAATGGATTGACCTAGTACGCATTCTCAATGAGTGCATCAAAATTTCAAAAACAATTGACACCTACCATTTTCCTTAGTATACGTCTAACAAAAGCGGAGGTGGTCGAGTGGTGCGAGGCGCGCGCCACCGGTGCGTAGGGTCGTAGGTTCGAGTCCACACTTTATAGGGGTTATTCTAATATGGCTTGGGGGTCGAATAACCTCTCCCCGGGTGTAGATGAGATCGTGCGGCCTAGGAATTACTCTCCATCTGGCCTGGGAGCCGAGTAATTCCTCCCCATGATTTTTTGTTTTGTTTTGTTTTGTTTTTTATTTTTTTGTTTTTGTTGTGTTTGTTTTGTTTTCTTTTTTTGGTTTGGATTAAATTCCTTTTCGCCCGAAATATAATAAAATACAATGAAATGAAAAGAAAAAAAAATTACAAACAGCTTCAACACCAGAAAAACACCGTACCCGGTCGTCTTTCCAGGTCTTAGCGCTCAGTCCCGTTGCTTTTGGTTGTCAATTCGATTATTTTTATTTTGTAGGCGATCTGATAATCTTTCCTTGGATTAGAAAAGATTTCACCTAAACTGTCAGGAAAGAGGAAATTTGCAAGCACAAGTGTCAACCAGTGCCAAGGCCAAGTTTTGCATCAATTTCACAAGGAAACTTTTTGCCTTCTTCTCTGTGTAGCTCAGTGATGAAGTGACGATGGTGCGCATTTCTGGTCCTTCACGGGTGGAACCGGAGTGAATGGGTTAAGACATTTCACTATAAGGATCTTCTTGTCCTACACTCTACAAACAGCATCGCCAAAAAAGTCCTTGGAAATTGTCCTTTTCACTTCCATGCCAGATATCAAGCAGTTGGCTTTTGCGCGTGAGCGAAATAATAGTGGCTAAAACTTGGCTTGAACGGAACAAGTACATGCGAAATTTTGTGCCAAGAGAGCACTGTCTAAGGATATTTAGTCTGTCCTTGAGAAACTGGTACGAACTACATTCGTGTTCAGGAAAGTCCTTGAAAGGGCCTTGAATTGGCGCTAGAAGAAAGGCCGTAAATCCTATTGAGGTTTTCCTTTGACCGCACCCGCATTTTACAGAGAACTGTTGTCAAAACGAACTGGCTCGGAGGTCGGAGGTGAAAAGAAGATGCATGTTTAGACTGACGTCAGGTTCTGACTGATAAATATCACACCAGAATGTTGCAGGTTCTCTTTGTCTCCCCTCCTATTACTTGTCTGGCGTTCATTAAGTTGGCAGGGAGACAGCAGAGACCTAAGACCCGGACAAACACCAACCTTTCTCTTTGTCCAAATGTACAACTGTATCTTGAAGGAGCGAGTAAGCTTGATAACGGTCGCGCGGGAACGACAAGTAATTTAGCCAGGTCAGATAGGATTTTGTTGAGTCAACTTTGTACCTGAATATGTTGATGTCTTTTTAATAACATGAACACTGCAACCTTAACCAACCTCCGCGAGCTGAACGCAGTGGCACTGAAAACGTCCCTTAGCTCGGCAGTCCGCGGACTAACCGTTCCGGCGGCACCGAGCAGGGTGATTTTCAAAAGCCGCCTAGCCAAAGCTGTTTTCTTGTTTGTCGACTTTGAAGGCTTGTGGGATGTTTTTGAAGCCCCCCACTTTTTGGCATAAAAAAGACCACTGGAATCCCTCTGTATTTCGATGAAAGGAAAGTTGTCAATTGCTCCTTAGTTTCCAACTTCGTGGGAGAGTGCTCTGTTATATTTGGGCCCATTTCAAATGGATTGACCTAGTACGCATTCTCAATGAGTGCATCAAAATTTCAAAAACAATTGACACCTACCATTTTCCTTAGTATACGTCTAACAAAAGCGGAGGTGGTCGAGTGGTGCGAGGCGCGCGCCACCGGTGCGTAGGGTCGTAGGTTCGAGTCCACACTTTATAGGGGTTATTCTAATATGGCTTGGGGGTCGAATAACCTCTCCCCGGGTGTAGATGAGATCGTGCGGCCTAGGAATTACTCTCCATCTGGCCTGGGAGCCGAGTAATTCCTCCCCATGATTTTTTGTTTTGTTTTGTTTTGTTTTTTATTTTTTTGTTTTTGTTGTGTTTGTTTTGTTTTCTTTTTTTGGTTTGGATTAAATTCCTTTTCGCCCGAAATATAATAAAATACAATGAAATGAAAAGAAAAAAAAATTACAAACAGCTTCAACACCAGAAAAACACCGTACCCGGTCGTCTTTCCAGGTCTTAGCGCTCAGTCCCGTTGCTTTTGGTTGTCAATTCGATTATTTTTATTTTGTAGGCGATCTGATAATCTTTCCTTGGATTAGAAAAGATTTCACCTAAACTGTCAGGAAAGAGGAAATTTGCAAGCACAAGTGTCAACCAGTGCCAAGGCCAAGTTTTGCATCAATTTCACAAGGAAACTTTTTGCCTTCTTCTCTGTGTAGCTCAGTGATGAAGTGACGATGGTGCGCATTTCTGGTCCTTCACGGGTGGAACCGGAGTGAATGGGTTAAGACATTTCACTATAAGGATCTTCTTGTCCTACACTCTACAAACAGCATCGCCAAAAAAGTCCTTGGAAATTGTCCTTTTCACTTCCATGCCAGATATCAAGCAGTTGGCTTTTGCGCGTGAGCGAAATAATAGTGGCTAAAACTTGGCTTGAACGGAACAAGTACATGCGAAATTTTGTGCCAAGAGAGCACTGTCTAAGGATATTTAGTCTGTCCTTGAGAAACTGGTACGAACTACATTCGTGTTCAGGAAAGTCCTTGAAAGGGCCTTGAATTGGCGCTAGAAGAAAGGCCGTAAATCCTATTGAGGTTTTCCTTTGACCGCACCCGCATTTTACAGAGAACTGTTGTCAAAACGAACTGGCTCGGAGGTCGGAGGTGAAAAGAAGATGCATGTTTAGACTGACGTCAGGTTCTGACTGATAAATATCACACCAGAATGTTGCAGGTTCTCTTTGTCTCCCCTCCTATTACTTGTCTGGCGTTCATTAAGTTGGCAGGGAGACAGCAGAGACCTAAGACCCGGACAAACACCAACCTTTCTCTTTGTCCAAATGTACAACTGTATCTTGAAGGAGCGAGTAAGCTTGATAACGGTCGCGCGGGAACGACAAGTAATTTAGCCAGGTCAGATAGGATTTTGTTGAGTCAACTTTGTACCTGAATATGTTGATGTCTTTTTAATAACATGAACACTGCAACCTTAACCAACCTCCGCGAGCTGAACGCAGTGGCACTGAAAACGTCCCTTAGCTCGGCAGTCCGCGGACTAACCGTTCCGGCGGCACCGAGCAGGGTGATTTTCAAAAGCCGCCTAGCCAAAGCTGTTTTCTTGTTTGTCGACTTTGAAGGCTTGTGGGATGTTTTTGAAGCCCCCCACTTTTTGGCATAAAAAAGACCACTGGAATCCCTCTGTATTTCGATGAAAGGAAAGTTGTCAATTGCTCCTTAGTTTCCAACTTCGTGGGAGAGTGCTCTGTTATATTTGGGCCCATTTCAAATGGATTGACCTAGTACGCATTCTCAATGAGTGCATCAAAATTTCAAAAACAATTGACACCTACCATTTTCCTTAGTATACGTCTAACAAAAGCGGAGGTGGTCGAGTGGTGCGAGGCGCGCGCCACCGGTGCGTAGGGTCGTAGGTTCGAGTCCACACTTTATAGGGGTTATTCTAATATGGCTTGGGGGTCGAATAACCTCTCCCCGGGTGTAGATGAGATCGTGCGGCCTAGGAATTACTCTCCATCTGGCCTGGGAGCCGAGTAATTCCTCCCCATGATTTTTTGTTTTGTTTTGTTTTGTTTTTTATTTTTTTGTTTTTGTTGTGTTTGTTTTGTTTTCTTTTTTTGGTTTGGATTAAATTCCTTTTCGCCCGAAATATAATAAAATACAATGAAATGAAAAGAAAAAAAAATTACAAACAGCTTCAACACCAGAAAAACACCGTACCCGGTCGTCTTTCCAGGTCTTAGCGCTCAGTCCCGTTGCTTTTGGTTGTCAATTCGATTATTTTTATTTTGTAGGCGATCTGATAATCTTTCCTTGGATTAGAAAAGATTTCACCTAAACTGTCAGGAAAGAGGAAATTTGCAAGCACAAGTGTCAACCAGTGCCAAGGCCAAGTTTTGCATCAATTTCACAAGGAAACTTTTTGCCTTCTTCTCTGTGTAGCTCAGTGATGAAGTGACGATGGTGCGCATTTCTGGTCCTTCACGGGTGGAACCGGAGTGAATGGGTTAAGACATTTCACTATAAGGATCTTCTTGTCCTACACTCTACAAACAGCATCGCCAAAAAAGTCCTTGGAAATTGTCCTTTTCACTTCCATGCCAGATATCAAGCAGTTGGCTTTTGCGCGTGAGCGAAATAATAGTGGCTAAAACTTGGCTTGAACGGAACAAGTACATGCGAAATTTTGTGCCAAGAGAGCACTGTCTAAGGATATTTAGTCTGTCCTTGAGAAACGGGTACGAACTACATTCGTGTTCAGGAAAGTCCTTGAAAGGGCCTTGAATTGGCGCTAGAAGAAAGGCCGTAAATCCTATTGAGGTTTTCCTTTGACCGCACCCGCATTTTACAGAGAACTGTTGTCAAAACGAACTGGCTCGGAGGTCGGAGGTGAAAAGAAGATGCATGTTTAGACTGACGTCAGGTTCTGACTGATAAATATCACACCAGAATGTTGCAGGTTCTCTTTGTCTCCCCTCCTATTACTTGTCTGGCGTTCATTAAGTTGGCAGGGAGACAGCAGAGACCTAAGACCCGGACAAACACCAACCTTTCTCTTTGTCCAAATGTACAACTGTATCTTGAAGGAGCGAGTAAGCTTGATAACGGTCGCGCGGGAACGACAAGTAATTTAGCCAGGTCAGATAGGATTTTGTTGAGTCAACTTTGTACCTGAATATGTTGATGTCTTTTTAATAACATGAACACTGCAACCTTAACCAACCTCCGCGAGCTGAACGCAGTGGCACTGAAAACGTCCCTTAGCTCGGCAGTCCGCGGACTAACCGTTCCGGCGGCACCGAGCAGGGTGATTTTCAAAAGCCGCCTAGCCAAAGCTGTTTTCTTGTTTGTCGACTTTGAAGGCTTGTGGGATGTTTTTGAAGCCCCCCACTTTTTGGCATAAAAAAGACCACTGGAATCCCTCTGTATTTCGATGAAAGGAAAGTTGTCAATTGCTCCTTAGTTTCCAACTTCGTGGGAGAGTGCTCTGTTATATTTGGGCCCATTTCAAATGGATTGACCTAGTACGCATTCTCAATGAGTGCATCAAAATTTCAAAAACAATTGACACCTACCATTTTCCTTAGTATACGTCTAACAAAAGCGGAGGTGGTCGAGTGGTGCGAGGCGCGCGCCACCGGTGCGTAGGGTCGTAGGTTCGAGTCCACACTTTATAGGGGTTATTCTAATATGGCTTGGGGGTCGAATAACCTCTCCCCGGGTGTAGATGAGATCGTGCGGCCTAGGAATTACTCTCCATCTGGCCTGGGAGCCGAGTAATTCCTCCCCATGATTTTTTGTTTTGTTTTGTTTTGTTTTTTATTTTTTTGTTTTTGTTGTGTTTGTTTTGTTTTCTTTTTTTGGTTTGGATTAAATTCCTTTTCGCCCGAAATATAATAAAATACAATGAAATGAAAAGAAAAAAAAATTACAAACAGCTTCAACACCAGAAAAACACCGTACCCGGTCGTCTTTCCAGGTCTTAGCGCTCAGTCCCGTTGCTTTTGGTTGTCAATTCGATTATTTTTATTTTGTAGGCGATCTGATAATCTTTCCTTGGATTAGAAAAGATTTCACCTAAACTGTCAGGAAAGAGGAAATTTGCAAGCACAAGTGTCAACCAGTGCCAAGGCCAAGTTTTGCATCAATTTCACAAGGAAACTTTTTGCCTTCTTCTCTGTGTAGCTCAGTGATGAAGTGACGATGGTGCGCATTTCTGGTCCTTCACGGGTGGAACCGGAGTGAATGGGTTAAGACATTTCACTATAAGGATCTTCTTGTCCTACACTCTACAAACAGCATCGCCAAAAAAGTCCTTGGAAATTGTCCTTTTCACTTCCATGCCAGATATCAAGCAGTTGGCTTTTGCGCGTGAGCGAAATAATAGTGGCTAAAACTTGGCTTGAACGGAACAAGTACATGCGAAATTTTGTGCCAAGAGAGCACTGTCTAAGGATATTTAGTCTGTCCTTGAGAAACTGGTACGAACTACATTCGTGTTCAGGAAAGTCCTTGAAAGGGCCTTGAATTGGCGCTAGAAGAAAGGCCGTAAATCCTATTGAGGTTTTCCTTTGACCGCACCCGCATTTTACAGAGAACTGTTGTCAAAACGAACTGGCTCGGAGGTCGGAGGTGAAAAGAAGATGCATGTTTAGACTGACGTCAGGTTCTGACTGATAAATATCACACCAGAATGTTGCAGGTTCTCTTTGTCTCCCCTCCTATTACTTGTCTGGCGTTCATTAAGTTGGCAGGGAGACAGCAGAGACCTAAGACCCGGACAAACACCAACCTTTCTCTTTGTCCAAATGTACAACTGTATCTTGAAGGAGCGAGTAAGCTTGATAACGGTCGCGCGGGAACGACAAGTAATTTAGCCAGGTCAGATAGGATTTTGTTGAGTCAACTTTGTACCTGAATATGTTGATGTCTTTTTAATAACATGAACACTGCAACCTTAACCAACCTCCGCGAGCTGAACGCAGTGGCACTGAAAACGTCCCTTAGCTCGGCAGTCCGCGGACTAACCGTTCCGGCGGCACCGAGCAGGGTGATTTTCAAAAGCCGCCTAGCCAAAGCTGTTTTCTTGTTTGTCGACTTTGAAGGCTTGTGGGATGTTTTTGAAGCCCCCCACTTTTTGGCATAAAAAAGACCACTGGAATCCCTCTGTATTTCGATGAAAGGAAAGTTGTCAATTGCTCCTTAGTTTCCAACTTCGTGGGAGAGTGCTCTGTTATATTTGGGCCCATTTCAAATGGATTGACCTAGTACGCATTCTCAATGAGTGCATCAAAATTTCAAAAACAATTGACACCTACCATTTTCCTTAGTATACGTCTAACAAAAGCGGAGGTGGTCGAGTGGTGCGAGGCGCGCGCCACCGGTGCGTAGGGTCGTAGGTTCGAGTCCACACTTTATAGGGGTTATTCTAATATGGCTTGGGGGTCGAATAACCTCTCCCCGGGTGTAGATGAGATCGTGCGGCCTAGGAATTACTCTCCATCTGGCCTGGGAGCCGAGTAATTCCTCCCCATGATTTTTTGTTTTGTTTTGTTTTGTTTTTTATTTTTTTGTTTTTGTTGTGTTTGTTTTGTTTTCTTTTTTTGGTTTGGATTAAATTCCTTTTCGCCCGAAATATAATAAAATACAATGAAATGAAAAGAAAAAAAAATTACAAACAGCTTCAACACCAGAAAAACACCGTACCCGGTCGTCTTTCCAGGTCTTAGCGCTCAGTCCCGTTGCTTTTGGTTGTCAATTCGATTATTTTTATTTTGTAGGCGATCTGATAATCTTTCCTTGGATTAGAAAAGATTTCACCTAAACTGTCAGGAAAGAGGAAATTTGCAAGCACAAGTGTCAACCAGTGCCAAGGCCAAGTTTTGCATCAATTTCACAAGGAAACTTTTTGCCTTCTTCTCTGTGTAGCTCAGTGATGAAGTGACGATGGTGCGCATTTCTGGTCCTTCACGGGTGGAACCGGAGTGAATGGGTTAAGACATTTCACTATAAGGATCTTCTTGTCCTACACTCTACAAACAGCATCGCCAAAAAAGTCCTTGGAAATTGTCCTTTTCACTTCCATGCCAGATATCAAGCAGTTGGCTTTTGCGCGTGAGCGAAATAATAGTGGCTAAAACTTGGCTTGAACGGAACAAGTACATGCGAAATTTTGTGCCAAGAGAGCACTGTCTAAGGATATTTAGTCTGTCCTTGAGAAACTGGTACGAACTACATTCGTGTTCAGGAAAGTCCTTGAAAGGGCCTTGAATTGGCGCTAGAAGAAAGGCCGTAAATCCTATTGAGGTTTTCCTTTGACCGCACCCGCATTTTACAGAGAACTGTTGTCAAAACGAACTGGCTCGGAGGTCGGAGGTGAAAAGAAGATGCATGTTTAGACTGACGTCAGGTTCTGACTGATAAATATCACACCAGAATGTTGCAGGTTCTCTTTGTCTCCCCTCCTATTACTTGTCTGGCGTTCATTAAGTTGGCAGGGAGACAGCAGAGACCTAAGACCCGGACAAACACCAACCTTTCTCTTTGTCCAAATGTACAACTGTATCTTGAAGGAGCGAGTAAGCTTGATAACGGTCGCGCGGGAACGACAAGTAATTTAGCCAGGTCAGATAGGATTTTGTTGAGTCAACTTTGTACCTGAATATGTTGATGTCTTTTTAATAACATGAACACTGCAACCTTAACCAACCTCCGCGAGCTGAACGCAGTGGCACTGAAAACGTCCCTTAGCTCGGCAGTCCGCGGACTAACCGTTCCGGCGGCACCGAGCAGGGTGATTTTCAAAAGCTGCCTAGCCAAAGCTGTTTTCTTGTTTGTCGACTTTGAAGGCTTGTGGGATGTTTTTGAAGCCCCCCACTTTTTGGCATAAAAAAGACCACTGGAATCCCTCTGTATTTCGATGAAAGGAAAGTTGTCAATTGCTCCTTAGTTTCCAACTTCGTGGGAGAGTGCTCTGTTATATTTGGGCCCATTTCAAATGGATTGACCTAGTACGCATTCTCAATGAGTGCATCAAAATTTCAAAAACAATTGACACCTACCATTTTCCTTAGTATACGTCTAACAAAAGCGGAGGTGGTCGAGTGGTGCGAGGCGCGCGCCACCGGTGCGTAGGGTCGTAGGTTCGAGTCCACACTTTATAGGGGTTATTCTAATATGGCTTGGGGGTCGAATAACCTCTCCCCGGGTGTAGATGAGATCGTGCGGCCTAGGAATTACTCTCCATCTGGCCTGGGAGCCGAGTAATTCCTCCCCATGATTTTTTGTTTTGTTTTGTTTTGTTTTTTATTTTTTTGTTTTTGTTGTGTTTGTTTTGTTTTCTTTTTTTGGTTTGGATTAAATTCCTTTTCGCCCGAAATATAATAAAATACAATGAAATGAAAAGAAAAAAAAATTACAAACAGCTTCAACACCAGAAAAACACCGTACCCGGTCGTCTTTCCAGGTCTTAGCGCTCAGTCCCGTTGCTTTTGGTTGTCAATTCGATTATTTTTATTTTGTAGGCGATCTGATAATCTTTCCTTGGATTAGAAAAGATTTCACCTAAACTGTCAGGAAAGAGGAAATTTGCAAGCACAAGTGTCAACCAGTGCCAAGGCCAAGTTTTGCATCAATTTCACAAGGAAACTTTTTGCCTTCTTCTCTGTGTAGCTCAGTGATGAAGTGACGATGGTGCGCATTTCTGGTCCTTCACGGGTGGAACCGGAGTGAATGGGTTAAGACATTTCACTATAAGGATCTTCTTGTCCTACACTCTACAAACAGCATCGCCAAAAAAGTCCTTGGAAATTGTCCTTTTCACTTCCATGCCAGATATCAAGCAGTTGGCTTTTGCGCGTGAGCGAAATAATAGTGGCTAAAACTTGGCTTGAACGGAACAAGTACATGCGAAATTTTGTGCCAAGAGAGCACTGTCTAAGGATATTTAGTCTGTCCTTGAGAAACTGGTACGAACTACATTCGTGTTCAGGAAAGTCCTTGAAAGGGCCTTGAATTGGCGCTAGAAGAAAGGCCGTAAATCCTATTGAGGTTTTCCTTTGACCGCACCCGCATTTTACAGAGAACTGTTGTCAAAACGAACTGGCTCGGAGGTCGGAGGTGAAAAGAAGATGCATGTTTAGACTGACGTCAGGTTCTGACTGATAAATATCACACCAGAATGTTGCAGGTTCTCTTTGTCTCCCCTCCTATTACTTGTCTGGCGTTCATTAAGTTGGCAGGGAGACAGCAGAGACCTAAGACCCGGACAAACACCAACCTTTCTCTTTGTCCAAATGTACAACTGTATCTTGAAGGAGCGAGTAAGCTTGATAACGGTCGCGCGGGAACGACAAGTAATTTAGCCAGGTCAGATAGGATTTTGTTGAGTCAACTTTGTACCTGAATATGTTGATGTCTTTTTAATAACATGAACACTGCAACCTTAACCAACCTCCGCGAGCTGAACGCAGTGGCACTGAAAACGTCCCTTAGCTCGGCAGTCCGCGGACTAACCGTTCCGGCGGCACCGAGCAGGGTGATTTTCAAAAGCCGCCTAGCCAAAGCTGTTTTCTTGTTTGTCGACTTTGAAGGCTTGTGGGATGTTTTTGAAGCCCCCCACTTTTTGGCATAAAAAAGACCACTGGAATCCCTCTGTATTTCGATGAAAGGAAAGTTGTCAATTGCTCCTTAGTTTCCAACTTCGTGGGAGAGTGCTCTGTTATATTTGGGCCCATTTCAAATGGATTGACCTAGTACGCATTCTCAATGAGTGCATCAAAATTTCAAAAACAATTGACACCTACCATTTTCCTTAGTATACGTCTAACAAAAGCGGAGGTGGTCGAGTGGTGCGAGGCGCGCGCCACCGGTGCGTAGGGTCGTAGGTTCGAGTCCACACTTTATAGGGGTTATTCTAATATGGCTTGGGGGTCGAATAACCTCTCCCCGGGTGTAGATGAGATCGTGCGGCCTAGGAATTACTCTCCATCTGGCCTGGGAGCCGAGTAATTCCTCCCCATGATTTTTTGTTTTGTTTTGTTTTGTTTTTTATTTTTTTGTTTTTGTTGTGTTTGTTTTGTTTTCTTTTTTTGGTTTGGATTAAATTCCTTTTCGCCCGAAATATAATAAAATACAATGAAATGAAAAGAAAAAAAAATTACAAACAGCTTCAACACCAGAAAAACACCGTACCCGGTCGTCTTTCCAGGTCTTAGCGCTCAGTCCCGTTGCTTTTGGTTGTCAATTCGATTATTTTTATTTTGTAGGCGATCTGATAATCTTTCCTTGGATTAGAAAAGATTTCACCTAAACTGTCAGGAAAGAGGAAATTTGCAAGCACAAGTGTCAACCAGTGCCAAGGCCAAGTTTTGCATCAATTTCACAAGGAAACTTTTTGCCTTCTTCTCTGTGTAGCTCAGTGATGAAGTGACGATGGTGCGCATTTCTGGTCCTTCACGGGTGGAACCGGAGTGAATGGGTTAAGACATTTCACTATAAGGATCTTCTTGTCCTACACTCTACAAACAGCATCGCCAAAAAAGTCCTTGGAAATTGTCCTTTTCACTTCCATGCCAGATATCAAGCAGTTGGCTTTTGCGCGTGAGCGAAATAATAGTGGCTAAAACTTGGCTTGAACGGAACAAGTACATGCGAAATTTTGTGCCAAGAGAGCACTGTCTAAGGATATTTAGTCTGTCCTTGAGAAACTGGTACGAACTACATTCGTGTTCAGGAAAGTCCTTGAAAGGGCCTTGAATTGGCGCTAGAAGAAAGGCCGTAAATCCTATTGAGGTTTTCCTTTGACCGCACCCGCATTTTACAGAGAACTGTTGTCAAAACGAACTGGCTCGGAGGTCGGAGGTGAAAAGAAGATGCATGTTTAGACTGACGTCAGGTTCTGACTGATAAATATCACACCAGAATGTTGCAGGTTCTCTTTGTCTCCCCTCCTATTACTTGTCTGGCGTTCATTAAGTTGGCAGGGAGACAGCAGAGACCTAAGACCCGGACAAACACCAACCTTTCTCTTTGTCCAAATGTACAACTGTATCTTGAAGGAGCGAGTAAGCTTGATAACGGTCGCGCGGGAACGACAAGTAATTTAGCCAGGTCAGATAGGATTTTGTTGAGTCAACTTTGTACCTGAATATGTTGATGTCTTTTTAATAACATGAACACTGCAACCTTAACCAACCTCCGCGAGCTGAACGCAGTGGCACTGAAAACGTCCCTTAGCTCGGCAGTCCGCGGACTAACCGTTCCGGCGGCACCGAGCAGGGTGATTTTCAAAAGCCGCCTAGCCAAAGCTGTTTTCTTGTTTGTCGACTTTGAAGGCTTGTGGGATGTTTTTGAAGCCCCCCACTTTTTGGCATAAAAAAGACCACTGGAATCCCTCTGTATTTCGATGAAAGGAAAGTTGTCAATTGCTCCTTAGTTTCCAACTTCGTGGGAGAGTGCTCTGTTATATTTGGGCCCATTTCAAATGGATTGACCTAGTACGCATTCTCAATGAGTGCATCAAAATTTCAAAAACAATTGACACCTACCATTTTCCTTAGTATACGTCTAACAAAAGCGGAGGTGGTCGAGTGGTGCGAGGCGCGCGCCACCGGTGCGTAGGGTCGTAGGTTCGAGTCCACACTTTATAGGGGTTATTCTAATATGGCTTGGGGGTCGAATAACCTCTCCCCGGGTGTAGATGAGATCGTGCGGCCTAGGAATTACTCTCCATCTGGCCTGGGAGCCGAGTAATTCCTCCCCATGATTTTTTGTTTTGTTTTGTTTTGTTTTTTATTTTTTTGTTTTTGTTGTGTTTGTTTTGTTTTCTTTTTTTGGTTTGGATTAAATTCCTTTTCGCCCGAAATATAATAAAATACAATGAAATGAAAAGAAAAAAAAATTACAAACAGCTTCAACACCAGAAAAACACCGTACCCGGTCGTCTTTCCAGGTCTTAGCGCTCAGTCCCGTTGCTTTTGGTTGTCAATTCGATTATTTTTATTTTGTAGGCGATCTGATAATCTTTCCTTGGATTAGAAAAGATTTCACCTAAACTGTCAGGAAAGAGGAAATTTGCAAGCACAAGTGTCAACCAGTGCCAAGGCCAAGTTTTGCATCAATTTCACAAGGAAACTTTTTGCCTTCTTCTCTGTGTAGCTCAGTGATGAAGTGACGATGGTGCGCATTTCTGGTCCTTCACGGGTGGAACCGGAGTGAATGGGTTAAGACATTTCACTATAAGGATCTTCTTGTCCTACACTCTACAAACAGCATCGCCAAAAAAGTCCTTGGAAATTGTCCTTTTCACTTCCATGCCAGATATCAAGCAGTTGGCTTTTGCGCGTGAGCGAAATAATAGTGGCTAAAACTTGGCTTGAACGGAACAAGTACATGCGAAATTTTGTGCCAAGAGAGCACTGTCTAAGGATATTTAGTCTGTCCTTGAGAAACTGGTACGAACTACATTCGTGTTCAGGAAAGTCCTTGAAAGGGCCTTGAATTGGCGCTAGAAGAAAGGCCGTAAATCCTATTGAGGTTTTCCTTTGACCGCACCCGCATTTTACAGAGAACTGTTGTCAAAACGAACTGGCTCGGAGGTCGGAGGTGAAAAGAAGATGCATGTTTAGACTGACGTCAGGTTCTGACTGATAAATATCACACCAGAATGTTGCAGGTTCTCTTTGTCTCCCCTCCTATTACTTGTCTGGCGTTCATTAAGTTGGCAGGGAGACAGCAGAGACCTAAGACCCGGACAAACACCAACCTTTCTCTTTGTCCAAATGTACAACTGTATCTTGAAGGAGCGAGTAAGCTTGATAACGGTCGCGCGGGAACGACAAGTAATTTAGCCAGGTCAGATAGGATTTTGTTGAGTCAACTTTGTACCTGAATATGTTGATGTCTTTTTAATAACATGAACACTGCAACCTTAACCAACCTCCGCGAGCTGAACGCAGTGGCACTGAAAACGTCCCTTAGCTCGGCAGTCCGCGGACTAACCGTTCCGGCGGCACCGAGCAGGGTGATTTTCAAAAGCCGCCTAGCCAAAGCTGTTTTCTTGTTTGTCGACTTTGAAGGCTTGTGGGATGTTTTTGAAGCCCCCCACTTTTTGGCATAAAAAAGACCACTGGAATCCCTCTGTATTTCGATGAAAGGAAAGTTGTCAATTGCTCCTTAGTTTCCAACTTCGTGGGAGAGTGCTCTGTTATATTTGGGCCCATTTCAAATGGATTGACCTAGTACGCATTCTCAATGAGTGCATCAAAATTTCAAAAACAATTGACACCTACCATTTTCCTTAGTATACGTCTAACAAAAGCGGAGGTGGTCGAGTGGTGCGAGGCGCGCGCCACCGGTGCGTAGGGTCGTAGGTTCGAGTCCACACTTTATAGGGGTTATTCTAATATGGCTTGGGGGTCGAATAACCTCTCCCCGGGTGTAGATGAGATCGTGCGGCCTAGGAATTACTCTCCATCTGGCCTGGGAGCCGAGTAATTCCTCCCCATGATTTTTTGTTTTGTTTTGTTTTGTTTTTTATTTTTTTGTTTTTGTTGTGTTTGTTTTGTTTTCTTTTTTTGGTTTGGATTAAATTCCTTTTCGCCCGAAATATAATAAAATACAATGAAATGAAAAGAAAAAAAAATTACAAACAGCTTCAACACCAGAAAAACACCGTACCCGGTCGTCTTTCCAGGTCTTAGCGCTCAGTCCCGTTGCTTTTGGTTGTCAATTCGATTATTTTTATTTTGTAGGCGATCTGATAATCTTTCCTTGGATTAGAAAAGATTTCACCTAAACTGTCAGGAAAGAGGAAATTTGCAAGCACAAGTGTCAACCAGTGCCAAGGCCAAGTTTTGCATCAATTTCACAAGGAAACTTTTTGCCTTCTTCTCTGTGTAGCTCAGTGATGAAGTGACGATGGTGCGCATTTCTGGTCCTTCACGGGTGGAACCGGAGTGAATGGGTTAAGACATTTCACTATAAGGATCTTCTTGTCCTACACTCTACAAACAGCATCGCCAAAAAAGTCCTTGGAAATTGTCCTTTTCACTTCCATGCCAGATATCAAGCAGTTGGCTTTTGCGCGTGAGCGAAATAATAGTGGCTAAAACTTGGCTTGAACGGAACAAGTACATGCGAAATTTTGTGCCAAGAGAGCACTGTCTAAGGATATTTAGTCTGTCCTTGAGAAACTGGTACGAACTACATTCGTGTTCAGGAAAGTCCTTGAAAGGGCCTTGAATTGGCGCTAGAAGAAAGGCCGTAAATCCTATTGAGGTTTTCCTTTGACCGCACCCGCATTTTACAGAGAACTGTTGTCAAAACGAACTGGCTCGGAGGTCGGAGGTGAAAAGAAGATGCATGTTTAGACTGACGTCAGGTTCTGACTGATAAATATCACACCAGAATGTTGCAGGTTCTCTTTGTCTCCCCTCCTATTACTTGTCTGGCGTTCATTAAGTTGGCAGGGAGACAGCAGAGACCTAAGACCCGGACAAACACCAACCTTTCTCTTTGTCCAAATGTACAACTGTATCTTGAAGGAGCGAGTAAGCTTGATAACGGTCGCGCGGGAACGACAAGTAATTTAGCCAGGTCAGATAGGATTTTGTTGAGTCAACTTTGTACCTGAATATGTTGATGTCTTTTTAATAACATGAACACTGCAACCTTAACCAACCTCCGCGAGCTGAACGCAGTGGCACTGAAAACGTCCCTTAGCTCGGCAGTCCGCGGACTAACCGTTCCGGCGGCACCGAGCAGGGTGATTTTCAAAAGCCGCCTAGCCAAAGCTGTTTTCTTGTTTGTCGACTTTGAAGGCTTGTGGGATGTTTTTGAAGCCCCCCACTTTTTGGCATAAAAAAGACCACTGGAATCCCTCTGTATTTCGATGAAAGGAAAGTTGTCAATTGTTCCTTAGTTTCCAACTTCGTGGGAGAGTGCTCTGTTATATTTGGGCCCATTTCAAATGGATTGACCTAGTACGCATTCTCAATGAGTGCATCAAAATTTCAAAAACAATTGACACCTACCATTTTCCTTAGTATACGTCTAACAAAAGCGGAGGTGGTCGAGTGGTGCGAGGCGCGCGCCACCGGTGCGTAGGGTCGTAGGTTCGAGTCCACACTTTATAGGGGTTATTCTAATATGGCTTGGGGGTCGAATAACCTCTCCCCGGGTGTAGATGAGATCGTGCGGCCTAGGAATTACTCTCCATCTGGCCTGGGAGCCGAGTAATTCCTCCCCATGATTTTTTGTTTTGTTTTGTTTTGTTTTTTATTTTTTTGTTTTTGTTGTGTTTGTTTTGTTTTCTTTTTTTGGTTTGGATTAAATTCCTTTTCGCCCGAAATATAATAAAATACAATGAAATGAAAAGAAAAAAAAATTACAAACAGCTTCAACACCAGAAAAACACCGTACCCGGTCGTCTTTCCAGGTCTTAGCGCTCAGTCCCGTTGCTTTTGGTTGTCAATTCGATTATTTTTATTTTGTAGGCGATCTGATAATCTTTCCTTGGATTAGAAAAGATTTCACCTAAACTGTCAGGAAAGAGGAAATTTGCAAGCACAAGTGTCAACCAGTGCCAAGGCCAAGTTTTGCATCAATTTCACAAGGAAACTTTTTGCCTTCTTCTCTGTGTAGCTCAGTGATGAAGTGACGATGGTGCGCATTTCTGGTCCTTCACGGGTGGAACCGGAGTGAATGGGTTAAGACATTTCACTATAAGGATCTTCTTGTCCTACACTCTACAAACAGCATCGCCAAAAAAGTCCTTGGAAATTGTCCTTTTCACTTCCATGCCAGATATCAAGCAGTTGGCTTTTGCGCGTGAGCGAAATAATAGTGGCTAAAACTTGGCTTGAACGGAACAAGTACATGCGAAATTTTGTGCCAAGAGAGCACTGTCTAAGGATATTTAGTCTGTCCTTGAGAAACTGGTACGAACTACATTCGTGTTCAGGAAAGTCCTTGAAAGGGCCTTGAATTGGCGCTAGAAGAAAGGCCGTAAATCCTATTGAGGTTTTCCTTTGACCGCACCCGCATTTTACAGAGAACTGTTGTCAAAACGAACTGGCTCGGAGGTCGGAGGTGAAAAGAAGATGCATGTTTAGACTGACGTCAGGTTCTGACTGATAAATATCACACCAGAATGTTGCAGGTTCTCTTTGTCTCCCCTCCTATTACTTGTCTGGCGTTCATTAAGTTGGCAGGGAGACAGCAGAGACCTAAGACCCGGACAAACACCAACCTTTCTCTTTGTCCAAATGTACAACTGTATCTTGAAGGAGCGAGTAAGCTTGATAACGGTCGCGCGGGAACGACAAGTAATTTAGCCAGGTCAGATAGGATTTTGTTGAGTCAACTT
The DNA here is from genome assembly GCA_964017195.1 of Siderastrea radians. Lineage (NCBI taxonomy): Eukaryota > Metazoa > Cnidaria > Anthozoa > Scleractinia > Rhizangiidae > Siderastrea > Siderastrea radians. Next base: position 12,336,811 of record OZ024897.1, on the reverse strand, counting down.
TGTACCTGAATATGTTGATGTCTTTTTAATAACATGAACACTGCAACCTTAACCAACCTCCGCGAGCTGAACGCAGTGGCACTGAAAACGTCCCTTAGCTCGGCAGTCCGCGGACTAACCGTTCCGGCGGCACCGAGCAGGGTGATTTTCAAAAGCCGCCTAGCCAAAGCTGTTTTCTTGTTTGTCGACTTTGAAGGCTTGTGGGATGTTTTTGAAGCCCCCCACTTTTTGGCATAAAAAAGACCACTGGAATCCCTCTGTATTTCGATGAAAGGAAAGTTGTCAATTGCTCCTTAGTTTCCAACTTCGTGGGAGAGTGCTCTGTTATATTTGGGCCCATTTCAAATGGATTGACCTAGTACGCATTCTCAATGAGTGCATCAAAATTTCAAAAACAATTGACACCTACCATTTTCCTTAGTATACGTCTAACAAAAGCGGAGGTGGTCGAGTGGTGCGAGGCGCGCGCCACCGGTGCGTAGGGTCGTAGGTTCGAGTCCACACTTTATAGGGGTTATTCTAATATGGCTTGGGGGTCGAATAACCTCTCCCCGGGTGTAGATGAGATCGTGCGGCCTAGGAATTACTCTCCATCTGGCCTGGGAGCCGAGTAATTCCTCCCCATGATTTTTTGTTTTGTTTTGTTTTGTTTTTTATTTTTTTGTTTTTGTTGTGTTTGTTTTGTTTTCTTTTTTTGGTTTGGATTAAATTCCTTTTCGCCCGAAATATAATAAAATACAATGAAATGAAAAGAAAAAAAAATTACAAACAGCTTCAACACCAGAAAAACACCGTACCCGGTCGTCTTTCCAGGTCTTAGCGCTCAGTCCCGTTGCTTTTGGTTGTCAATTCGATTATTTTTATTTTGTAGGCGATCTGATAATCTTTCCTTGGATTAGAAAAGATTTCACCTAAACTGTCAGGAAAGAGGAAATTTGCAAGCACAAGTGTCAACCAGTGCCAAGGCCAAGTTTTGCATCAATTTCACAAGGAAACTTTTTGCCTTCTTCTCTGTGTAGCTCAGTGATGAAGTGACGATGGTGCGCATTTCTGGTCCTTCACGGGTGGAACCGGAGTGAATGGGTTAAGACATTTCACTATAAGGATCTTCTTGTCCTACACTCTACAAACAGCATCGCCAAAAAAGTCCTTGGAAATTGTCCTTTTCACTTCCATGCCAGATATCAAGCAGTTGGCTTTTGCGCGTGAGCGAAATAATAGTGGCTAAAACTTGGCTTGAACGGAACAAGTACATGCGAAATTTTGTGCCAAGAGAGCACTGTCTAAGGATATTTAGTCTGTCCTTGAGAAACTGGTACGAACTACATTCGTGTTCAGGAAAGTCCTTGAAAGGGCCTTGAATTGGCGCTAGAAGAAAGGCCGTAAATCCTATTGAGGTTTTCCTTTGACCGCACCCGCATTTTACAGAGAACTGTTGTCAAAACGAACTGGCTCGGAGGTCGGAGGTGAAAAGAAGATGCATGTTTAGACTGACGTCAGGTTCTGACTGATAAATATCACACCAGAATGTTGCAGGTTCTCTTTGTCTCCCCTCCTATTACTTGTCTGGCGTTCATTAAGTTGGCAGGGAGACAGCAGAGACCTAAGACCCGGACAAACACCAACCTTTCTCTTTGTCCAAATGTACAACTGTATCTTGAAGGAGCGAGTAAGCTTGATAACGGTCGCGCGGGAACGACAAGTAATTTAGCCAGGTCAGATAGGATTTTGTTGAGTCAACTTTGTACCTGAATATGTTGATGTCTTTTTAATAACATGAACACTGCAACCTTAACCAACCTCCGCGAGCTGAACGCAGTGGCACTGAAAACGTCCCTTAGCTCGGCAGTCCGCGGACTAACCGTTCCGGCGGCACCGAGCAGGGTGATTTTCAAAAGCCGCCTAGCCAAAGCTGTTTTCTTGTTTGTCGACTTTGAAGGCTTGTGGGATGTTTTTGAAGCCCCCCACTTTTTGGCATAAAAAAGACCACTGGAATCCCTCTGTATTTCGATGAAAGGAAAGTTGTCAATTGCTCCTTAGTTTCCAACTTCGTGGGAGAGTGCTCTGTTATATTTGGGCCCATTTCAAATGGATTGACCTAGTACGCATTCTCAATGAGTGCATCAAAATTTCAAAAACAATTGACACCTACCATTTTCCTTAGTATACGTCTAACAAAAGCGGAGGTGGTCGAGTGGTGCGAGGCGCGCGCCACCGGTGCGTAGGGTCGTAGGTTCGAGTCCACACTTTATAGGGGTTATTCTAATATGGCTTGGGGGTCGAATAACCTCTCCCCGGGTGTAGATGAGATCGTGCGGCCTAGGAATTACTCTCCATCTGGCCTGGGAGCCGAGTAATTCCTCCCCATGATTTTTTGTTTTGTTTTGTTTTGTTTTTTATTTTTTTGTTTTTGTTGTGTTTGTTTTGTTTTCTTTTTTTGGTTTGGATTAAATTCCTTTTCGCCCGAAATATAATAAAATACAATGAAATGAAAAGAAAAAAAAATTACAAACAGCTTCAACACCAGAAAAACACCGTACCCGGTCGTCTTTCCAGGTCTTAGCGCTCAGTCCCGTTGCTTTTGGTTGTCAATTCGATTATTTTTATTTTGTAGGCGATCTGATAATCTTTCCTTGGATTAGAAAAGATTTCACCTAAACTGTCAGGAAAGAGGAAATTTGCAAGCACAAGTGTCAACCAGTGCCAAGGCCAAGTTTTGCATCAATTTCACAAGGAAACTTTTTGCCTTCTTCTCTGTGTAGCTCAGTGATGAAGTGACGATGGTGCGCATTTCTGGTCCTTCACGGGTGGAACCGGAGTGAATGGGTTAAGACATTTCACTATAAGGATCTTCTTGTCCTACACTCTACAAACAGCATCGCCAAAAAAGTCCTTGGAAATTGTCCTTTTCACTTCCATGCCAGATATCAAGCAGTTGGCTTTTGCGCGTGAGCGAAATAATAGTGGCTAAAACTTGGCTTGAACGGAACAAGTACATGCGAAATTTTGTGCCAAGAGAGCACTGTCTAAGGATATTTAGTCTGTCCTTGAGAAACTGGTACGAACTACATTCGTGTTCAGGAAAGTCCTTGAAAGGGCCTTGAATTGGCGCTAGAAGAAAGGCCGTAAATCCTATTGAGGTTTTCCTTTGACCGCACCCGCATTTTACAGAGAACTGTTGTCAAAACGAACTGGCTCGGAGGTCGGAGGTGAAAAGAAGATGCATGTTTAGACTGACGTCAGGTTCTGACTGATAAATATCACACCAGAATGTTGCAGGTTCTCTTTGTCTCCCCTCCTATTACTTGTCTGGCGTTCATTAAGTTGGCAGGGAGACAGCAGAGACCTAAGACCCGGACAAACACCAACCTTTCTCTTTGTCCAAATGTACAACTGTATCTTGAAGGAGCGAGTAAGCTTGATAACGGTCGCGCGGGAACGACAAGTAATTTAGCCAGGTCAGATAGGATTTTGTTGAGTCAACTTTGTACCTGAATATGTTGATGTCTTTTTAATAACATGAACACTGCAACCTTAACCAACCTCCGCGAGCTGAACGCAGTGGCACTGAAAACGTCCCTTAGCTCGGCAGTCCGCGGACTAACCGTTCCGGCGGCACCGAGCAGGGTGATTTTCAAAAGCCGCCTAGCCAAAGCTGTTTTCTTGTTTGTCGACTTTGAAGGCTTGTGGGATGTTTTTGAAGCCCCCCACTTTTTGGCATAAAAAAGACCACTGGAATCCCTCTGTATTTCGATGAAAGGAAAGTTGTCAATTGCTCCTTAGTTTCCAACTTCGTGGGAGAGTGCTCTGTTATATTTGGGCCCATTTCAAATGGATTGACCTAGTACGCATTCTCAATGAGTGCATCAAAATTTCAAAAACAATTGACACCTACCATTTTCCTTAGTATACGTCTAACAAAAGCGGAGGTGGTCGAGTGGTGCGAGGCGCGCGCCACCGGTGCGTAGGGTCGTAGGTTCGAGTCCACACTTTATAGGGGTTATTCTAATATGGCTTGGGGGTCGAATAACCTCTCCCCGGGTGTAGATGAGATCGTGCGGCCTAGGAATTACTCTCCATCTGGCCTGGGAGCCGAGTAATTCCTCCCCATGATTTTTTGTTTTGTTTTGTTTTGTTTTTTATTTTTTTGTTTTTGTTGTGTTTGTTTTGTTTTCTTTTTTTGGTTTGGATTAAATTCCTTTTCGCCCGAAATATAATAAAATACAATGAAATGAAAAGAAAAAAAAATTACAAACAGCTTCAACACCAGAAAAACACCGTACCCGGTCGTCTTTCCAGGTCTTAGCGCTCAGTCCCGTTGCTTTTGGTTGTCAATTCGATTATTTTTATTTTGTAGGCGATCTGATAATCTTTCCTTGGATTAGAAAAGATTTCACCTAAACTGTCAGGAAAGAGGAAATTTGCAAGCACAAGTGTCAACCAGTGCCAAGGCCAAGTTTTGCATCAATTTCACAAGGAAACTTTTTGCCTTCTTCTCTGTGTAGCTCAGTGATGAAGTGACGATGGTGCGCATTTCTGGTCCTTCACGGGTGGAACCGGAGTGAATGGGTTAAGACATTTCACTATAAGGATCTTCTTGTCCTACACTCTACAAACAGCATCGCCAAAAAAGTCCTTGGAAATTGTCCTTTTCACTTCCATGCCAGATATCAAGCAGTTGGCTTTTGCGCGTGAGCGAAATAATAGTGGCTAAAACTTGGCTTGAACGGAACAAGTACATGCGAAATTTTGTGCCAAGAGAGCACTGTCTAAGGATATTTAGTCTGTCCTTGAGAAACTGGTACGAACTACATTCGTGTTCAGGAAAGTCCTTGAAAGGGCCTTGAATTGGCGCTAGAAGAAAGGCCGTAAATCCTATTGAGGTTTTCCTTTGACCGCACCCGCATTTTACAGAGAACTGTTGTCAAAACGAACTGGCTCGGAGGTCGGAGGTGAAAAGAAGATGCATGTTTAGACTGACGTCAGGTTCTGACTGATAAATATCACACCAGAATGTTGCAGGTTCTCTTTGTCTCCCCTCCTATTACTTGTCTGGCGTTCATTAAGTTGGCAGGGAGACAGCAGAGACCTAAGACCCGGACAAACACCAACCTTTCTCTTTGTCCAAATGTACAACTGTATCTTGAAGGAGCGAGTAAGCTTGATAACGGTCGCGCGGGAACGACAAGTAATTTAGCCAGGTCAGATAGGATTTTGTTGAGTCAACTTTGTACCTGAATATGTTGATGTCTTTTTAATAACATGAACACTGCAACCTTAACCAACCTCCGCGAGCTGAACGCAGTGGCACTGAAAACGTCCCTTAGCTCGGCAGTCCGCGGACTAACCGTTCCGGCGGCACCGAGCAGGGTGATTTTCAAAAGCCGCCTAGCCAAAGCTGTTTTCTTGTTTGTCGACTTTGAAGGCTTGTGGGATGTTTTTGAAGCCCCCCACTTTTTGGCATAAAAAAGACCACTGGAATCCCTCTGTATTTCGATGAAAGGAAAGTTGTCAATTGCTCCTTAGTTTCCAACTTCGTGGGAGAGTGCTCTGTTATATTTGGGCCCATTTCAAATGGATTGACCTAGTACGCATTCTCAATGAGTGCATCAAAATTTCAAAAACAATTGACACCTACCATTTTCCTTAGTATACGTCTAACAAAAGCGGAGGTGGTCGAGTGGTGCGAGGCGCGCGCCACCGGTGCGTAGGGTCGTAGGTTCGAGTCCACACTTTATAGGGGTTATTCTAATATGGCTTGGGGGTCGAATAACCTCTCCCCGGGTGTAGATGAGATCGTGCGGCCTAGGAATTACTCTCCATCTGGCCTGGGAGCCGAGTAATTCCTCCCCATGATTTTTTGTTTTGTTTTGTTTTGTTTTTTATTTTTTTGTTTTTGTTGTGTTTGTTTTGTTTTCTTTTTTTGGTTTGGATTAAATTCCTTTTCGCCCGAAATATAATAAAATACAATGAAATGAAAAGAAAAAAAAATTACAAACAGCTTCAACACCAGAAAAACACCGTACCCGGTCGTCTTTCCAGGTCTTAGCGCTCAGTCCCGTTGCTTTTGGTTGTCAATTCGATTATTTTTATTTTGTAGGCGATCTGATAATCTTTCCTTGGATTAGAAAAGATTTCACCTAAACTGTCAGGAAAGAGGAAATTTGCAAGCACAAGTGTCAACCAGTGCCAAGGCCAAGTTTTGCATCAATTTCACAAGGAAACTTTTTGCCTTCTTCTCTGTGTAGCTCAGTGATGAAGTGACGATGGTGCGCATTTCTGGTCCTTCACGGGTGGAACCGGAGTGAATGGGTTAAGACATTTCACTATAAGGATCTTCTTGTCCTACACTCTACAAACAGCATCGCCAAAAAAGTCCTTGGAAATTGTCCTTTTCACTTCCATGCCAGATATCAAGCAGTTGGCTTTTGCGCGTGAGCGAAATAATAGTGGCTAAAACTTGGCTTGAACGGAACAAGTACATGCGAAATTTTGTGCCAAGAGAGCACTGTCTAAGGATATTTAGTCTGTCCTTGAGAAACTGGTACGAACTACATTCGTGTTCAGGAAAGTCCTTGAAAGGGCCTTGAATTGGCGCTAGAAGAAAGGCCGTAAATCCTATTGAGGTTTTCCTTTGACCGCACCCGCATTTTACAGAGAACTGTTGTCAAAACGAACTGGCTCGGAGGTCGGAGGTGAAAAGAAGATGCATGTTTAGACTGACGTCAGGTTCTGACTGATAAATATCACACCAGAATGTTGCAGGTTCTCTTTGTCTCCCCTCCTATTACTTGTCTGGCGTTCATTAAGTTGGCAGGGAGACAGCAGAGACCTAAGACCCGGACAAACACCAACCTTTCTCTTTGTCCAAATGTACAACTGTATCTTGAAGGAGCGAGTAAGCTTGATAACGGTCGCGCGGGAACGACAAGTAATTTAGCCAGGTCAGATAGGATTTTGTTGAGTCAACTTTGTACCTGAATATGTTGATGTCTTTTTAATAACATGAACACTGCAACCTTAACCAACCTCCGCGAGCTGAACGCAGTGGCACTGAAAACGTCCCTTAGCTCGGCAGTCCGCGGACTAACCGTTCCGGCGGCACCGAGCAGGGTGATTTTCAAAAGCTGCCTAGCCAAAGCTGTTTTCTTGTTTGTCGACTTTGAAGGCTTGTGGGATGTTTTTGAAGCCCCCCACTTTTTGGCATAAAAAAGACCACTGGAATCCCTCTGTATTTCGATGAAAGGAAAGTTGTCAATTGCTCCTTAGTTTCCAACTTCGTGGGAGAGTGCTCTGTTATATTTGGGCCCATTTCAAATGGATTGACCTAGTACGCATTCTCAATGAGTGCATCAAAATTTCAAAAACAATTGACACCTACCATTTTCCTTAGTATACGTCTAACAAAAGCGGAGGTGGTCGAGTGGTGCGAGGCGCGCGCCACCGGTGCGTAGGGTCGTAGGTTCGAGTCCACACTTTATAGGGGTTATTCTAATATGGCTTGGGGGTCGAATAACCTCTCCCCGGGTGTAGATGAGATCGTGCGGCCTAGGAATTACTCTCCATCTGGCCTGGGAGCCGAGTAATTCCTCCCCATGATTTTTTGTTTTGTTTTGTTTTGTTTTTTATTTTTTTGTTTTTGTTGTGTTTGTTTTGTTTTCTTTTTTTGGTTTGGATTAAATTCCTTTTCGCCCGAAATATAATAAAATACAATGAAATGAAAAGAAAAAAAAATTACAAACAGCTTCAACACCAGAAAAACACCGTACCCGGTCGTCTTTCCAGGTCTTAGCGCTCAGTCCCGTTGCTTTTGGTTGTCAATTCGATTATTTTTATTTTGTAGGCGATCTGATAATCTTTCCTTGGATTAGAAAAGATTTCACCTAAACTGTCAGGAAAGAGGAAATTTGCAAGCACAAGTGTCAACCAGTGCCAAGGCCAAGTTTTGCATCAATTTCACAAGGAAACTTTTTGCCTTCTTCTCTGTGTAGCTCAGTGATGAAGTGACGATGGTGCGCATTTCTGGTCCTTCACGGGTGGAACCGGAGTGAATGGGTTAAGACATTTCACTATAAGGATCTTCTTGTCCTACACTCTACAAACAGCATCGCCAAAAAAGTCCTTGGAAATTGTCCTTTTCACTTCCATGCCAGATATCAAGCAGTTGGCTTTTGCGCGTGAGCGAAATAATAGTGGCTAAAACTTGGCTTGAACGGAACAAGTACATGCGAAATTTTGTGCCAAGAGAGCACTGTCTAAGGATATTTAGTCTGTCCTTGAGAAACTGGTACGAACTACATTCGTGTTCAGGAAAGTCCTTGAAAGGGCCTTGAATTGGCGCTAGAAGAAAGGCCGTAAATCCTATTGAGGTTTTCCTTTGACCGCACCCGCATTTTACAGAGAACTGTTGTCAAAACGAACTGGCTCGGAGGTCGGAGGTGAAAAGAAGATGCATGTTTAGACTGACGTCAGGTTCTGACTGATAAATATCACACCAGAATGTTGCAGGTTCTCTTTGTCTCCCCTCCTATTACTTGTCTGGCGTTCATTAAGTTGGCAGGGAGACAGCAGAGACCTAAGACCCGGACAAACACCAACCTTTCTCTTTGTCCAAATGTACAACTGTATCTTGAAGGAGCGAGTAAGCTTGATAACGGTCGCGCGGGAACGACAAGTAATTTAGCCAGGTCAGATAGGATTTTGTTGAGTCAACTTTGTACCTGAATATGTTGATGTCTTTTTAATAACATGAACACTGCAACCTTAACCAACCTCCGCGAGCTGAACGCAGTGGCACTGAAAACGTCCCTTAGCTCGGCAGTCCGCGGACTAACCGTTCCGGCGGCACCGAGCAGGGTGATTTTCAAAAGCCGCCTAGCCAAAGCTGTTTTCTTGTTTGTCGACTTTGAAGGCTTGTGGGATGTTTTTGAAGCCCCCCACTTTTTGGCATAAAAAAGACCACTGGAATCCCTCTGTATTTCGATGAAAGGAAAGTTGTCAATTGCTCCTTAGTTTCCAACTTCGTGGGAGAGTGCTCTGTTATATTTGGGCCCATTTCAAATGGATTGACCTAGTACGCATTCTCAATGAGTGCATCAAAATTTCAAAAACAATTGACACCTACCATTTTCCTTAGTATACGTCTAACAAAAGCGGAGGTGGTCGAGTGGTGCGAGGCGCGCGCCACCGGTGCGTAGGGTCGTAGGTTCGAGTCCACACTTTATAGGGGTTATTCTAATATGGCTTGGGGGTCGAATAACCTCTCCCCGGGTGTAGATGAGATCGTGCGGCCTAGGAATTACTCTCCATCTGGCCTGGGAGCCGAGTAATTCCTCCCCATGATTTTTTGTTTTGTTTTGTTTTGTTTTTTATTTTTTTGTTTTTGTTGTGTTTGTTTTGTTTTCTTTTTTTGGTTTGGATTAAATTCCTTTTCGCCCGAAATATAATAAAATACAATGAAATGAAAAGAAAAAAAAATTACAAACAGCTTCAACACCAGAAAAACACCGTACCCGGTCGTCTTTCCAGGTCTTAGCGCTCAGTCCCGTTGCTTTTGGTTGTCAATTCGATTATTTTTATTTTGTAGGCGATCTGATAATCTTTCCTTGGATTAGAAAAGATTTCACCTAAACTGTCAGGAAAGAGGAAATTTGCAAGCACAAGTGTCAACCAGTGCCAAGGCCAAGTTTTGCATCAATTTCACAAGGAAACTTTTTGCCTTCTTCTCTGTGTAGCTCAGTGATGAAGTGACGATGGTGCGCATTTCTGGTCCTTCACGGGTGGAACCGGAGTGAATGGGTTAAGACATTTCACTATAAGGATCTTCTTGTCCTACACTCTACAAACAGCATCGCCAAAAAAGTCCTTGGAAATTGTCCTTTTCACTTCCATGCCAGATATCAAGCAGTTGGCTTTTGCGCGTGAGCGAAATAATAGTGGCTAAAACTTGGCTTGAACGGAACAAGTACATGCGAAATTTTGTGCCAAGAGAGCACTGTCTAAGGATATTTAGTCTGTCCTTGAGAAACTGGTACGAACTACATTCGTGTTCAGGAAAGTCCTTGAAAGGGCCTTGAATTGGCGCTAGAAGAAAGGCCGTAAATCCTATTGAGGTTTTCCTTTGACCGCACCCGCATTTTACAGAGAACTGTTGTCAAAACGAACTGGCTCGGAGGTCGGAGGTGAAAAGAAGATGCATGTTTAGACTGACGTCAGGTTCTGACTGATAAATATCACACCAGAATGTTGCAGGTTCTCTTTGTCTCCCCTCCTATTACTTGTCTGGCGTTCATTAAGTTGGCAGGGAGACAGCAGAGACCTAAGACCCGGACAAACACCAACCTTTCTCTTTGTCCAAATGTACAACTGTATCTTGAAGGAGCGAGTAAGCTTGATAACGGTCGCGCGGGAACGACAAGTAATTTAGCCAGGTCAGATAGGATTTTGTTGAGTCAACTTTGTACCTGAATATGTTGATGTCTTTTTAATAACATGAACACTGCAACCTTAACCAACCTCCGCGAGCTGAACGCAGTGGCACTGAAAACGTCCCTTAGCTCGGCAGTCCGCGGACTAACCGTTCCGGCGGCACCGAGCAGGGTGATTTTCAAAAGCCGCCTAGCCAAAGCTGTTTTCTTGTTTGTCGACTTTGAAGGCTTGTGGGATGTTTTTGAAGCCCCCCACTTTTTGGCATAAAAAAGACCACTGGAATCCCTCTGTATTTCGATGAAAGGAAAGTTGTCAATTGCTCCTTAGTTTCCAACTTCGTGGGAGAGTGCTCTGTTATATTTGGGCCCATTTCAAATGGATTGACCTAGTACGCATTCTCAATGAGTGCATCAAAATTTCAAAAACAATTGACACCTACCATTTTCCTTAGTATACGTCTAACAAAAGCGGAGGTGGTCGAGTGGTGCGAGGCGCGCGCCACCGGTGCGTAGGGTCGTAGGTTCGAGTCCACACTTTATAGGGGTTATTCTAATATGGCTTGGGGGTCGAATAACCTCTCCCCGGGTGTAGATGAGATCGTGCGGCCTAGGAATTACTCTCCATCTGGCCTGGGAGCCGAGTAATTCCTCCCCATGATTTTTTGTTTTGTTTTGTTTTGTTTTTTATTTTTTTGTTTTTGTTGTGTTTGTTTTGTTTTCTTTTTTTGGTTTGGATTAAATTCCTTTTCGCCCGAAATATAATAAAATACAATGAAATGAAAAGAAAAAAAAATTACAAACAGCTTCAACACCAGAAAAACACCGTACCCGGTCGTCTTTCCAGGTCTTAGCGCTCAGTCCCGTTGCTTTTGGTTGTCAATTCGATTATTTTTATTTTGTAGGCGATCTGATAATCTTTCCTTGGATTAGAAAAGATTTCACCTAAACTGTCAGGAAAGAGGAAATTTGCAAGCACAAGTGTCAACCAGTGCCAAGGCCAAGTTTTGCATCAATTTCACAAGGAAACTTTTTGCCTTCTTCTCTGTGTAGCTCAGTGATGAAGTGACGATGGTGCGCATTTCTGGTCCTTCACGGGTGGAACCGGAGTGAATGGGTTAAGACATTTCACTATAAGGATCTTCTTGTCCTACACTCTACAAACAGCATCGCCAAAAAAGTCCTTGGAAATTGTCCTTTTCACTTCCATGCCAGATATCAAGCAGTTGGCTTTTGCGCGTGAGCGAAATAATAGTGGCTAAAACTTGGCTTGAACGGAACAAGTACATGCGAAATTTTGTGCCAAGAGAGCACTGTCTAAGGATATTTAGTCTGTCCTTGAGAAACTGGTACGAACTACATTCGTGTTCAGGAAAGTCCTTGAAAGGGCCTTGAATTGGCGCTAGAAGAAAGGCCGTAAATCCTATTGAGGTTTTCCTTTGACCGCACCCGCATTTTACAGAGAACTGTTGTCAAAACGAACTGGCTCGGAGGTCGGAGGTGAAAAGAAGATGCATGTTTAGACTGACGTCAGGTTCTGACTGATAAATATCACACCAGAATGTTGCAGGTTCTCTTTGTCTCCCCTCCTATTACTTGTCTGGCGTTCATTAAGTTGGCAGGGAGACAGCAGAGACCTAAGACCCGGACAAACACCAACCTTTCTCTTTGTCCAAATGTACAACTGTATCTTGAAGGAGCGAGTAAGCTTGATAACGGTCGCGCGGGAACGACAAGTAATTTAGCCAGGTCAGATAGGATTTTGTTGAGTCAACTTTGTACCTGAATATGTTGATGTCTTTTTAATAACATGAACACTGCAACCTTAACCAACCTCCGCGAGCTGAACGCAGTGGCACTGAAAACGTCCCTTAGCTCGGCAGTCCGCGGACTAACCGTTCCGGCGGCACCGAGCAGGGTGATTTTCAAAAGCTGCCTAGCCAAAGCTGTTTTCTTGTTTGTCGACTTTGAAGGCTTGTGGGATGTTTTTGAAGCCCCCCACTTTTTGGCATAAAAAAGACCACTGGAATCCCTCTGTATTTCGATGAAAGGAAAGTTGTCAATTGCTCCTTAGTTTCCAACTTCGTGGGAGAGTGCTCTGTTATATTTGGGCCCATTTCAAATGGATTGACCTAGTACGCATTCTCAATGAGTGCATCAAAATTTCAAAAACAATTGACACCTACCATTTTCCTTAGTATACGTCTAACAAAAGCGGAGGTGGTCGAGTGGTGCGAGGCGCGCGCCACCGGTGCGTAGGGTCGTAGGTTCGAGTCCACACTTTATAGGGGTTATTCTAATATGGCTTGGGGGTCGAATAACCTCTCCCCGGGTGTAGATGAGATCGTGCGGCCTAGGAATTACTCTCCATCTGGCCTGGGAGCCGAGTAATTCCTCCCCATGATTTTTTGTTTTGTTTTGTTTTGTTTTTTATTTTTTTGTTTTTGTTGTGTTTGTTTTGTTTTCTTTTTTTGGTTTGGATTAAATTCCTTTTCGCCCGAAATATAATAAAATACAATGAAATGAAAAGAAAAAAAAATTACAAACAGCTTCAACACCAGAAAAACACCGTACCCGGTCGTCTTTCCAGGTCTTAGCGCTCAGTCCCGTTGCTTTTGGTTGTCAATTCGATTATTTTTATTTTGTAGGCGATCTGATAATCTTTCCTTGGATTAGAAAAGATTTCACCTAAACTGTCAGGAAAGAGGAAATTTGCAAGCACAAGTGTCAACCAGTGCCAAGGCCAAGTTTTGCATCAATTTCACAAGGAAACTTTTTGCCTTCTTCTCTGTGTAGCTCAGTGATGAAGTGACGATGGTGCGCATTTCTGGTCCTTCACGGGTGGAACCGGAGTGAATGGGTTAAGACATTTCACTATAAGGATCTTCTTGTCCTACACTCTACAAACAGCATCGCCAAAAAAGTCCTTGGAAATTGTCCTTTTCACTTCCATGCCAGATATCAAGCAGTTGGCTTTTGCGCGTGAGCGAAATAATAGTGGCTAAAACTTGGCTTGAACGGAACAAGTACATGCGAAATTTTGTGCCAAGAGAGCACTGTCTAAGGATATTTAGTCTGTCCTTGAGAAACTGGTACGAACTACATTCGTGTTCAGGAAAGTCCTTGAAAGGGCCTTGAATTGGCGCTAGAAGAAAGGCCGTAAATCCTATTGAGGTTTTCCTTTGACCGCACCCGCATTTTACAGAGAACTGTTGTCAAAACGAACTGGCTCGGAGGTCGGAGGTGAAAAGAAGATGCATGTTTAGACTGACGTCAGGTTCTGACTGATAAATATCACACCAGAATGTTGCAGGTTCTCTTTGTCTCCCCTCCTATTACTTGTCTGGCGTTCATTAAGTTGGCAGGGAGACAGCAGAGACCTAAGACCCGGACAAACACCAACCTTTCTCTTTGTCCAAATGTACAACTGTATCTTGAAGGAGCGAGTAAGCTTGATAACGGTCGCGCGGGAACGACAAGTAATTTAGCCAGGTCAGATAGGATTTTGTTGAGTCAACTTTGTACCTGAATATGTTGATGTCTTTTTAATAACATGAACACTGCAACCTTAACCAACCTCCGCGAGCTGAACGCAGTGGCACTGAAAACGTCCCTTAGCTCGGCAGTCCGCGGACTAACCGTTCCGGCGGCACCGAGCAGGGTGATTTTCAAAAGCCGCCTAGCCAAAGCTGTTTTCTTGTTTGTCGACTTTGAAGGCTTGTGGGATGTTTTTGAAGCCCCCCACTTTTTGGCATAAAAAAGACCACTGGAATCCCTCTGTATTTCGATGAAAGGAAAGTTGTCAATTGCTCCTTAGTTTCCAACTTCGTGGGAGAGTGCTCTGTTATATTTGGGCCCATTTCAAATGGATTGACCTAGTACGCATTCTCAATGAGTGCATCAAAATTTCAAAAACAATTGACACCTACCATTTTCCTTAGTATACGTCTAACAAAAGCGGAGGTGGTCGAGTGGTGCGAGGCGCGCGCCACCGGTGCGTAGGGTCGTAGGTTCGAGTCCACACTTTATAGGGGTTATTCTAATATGGCTTGGGGGTCGAATAACCTCTCCCCGGGTGTAGATGAGATCGTGCGGCCTAGGAATTACTCTCCATCTGGCCTGGGAGCCGAGTAATTCCTCCCCATGATTTTTTGTTTTGTTTTGTTTTGTTTTTTATTTTTTTGTTTTTGTTGTGTTTGTTTTGTTTTCTTTTTTTGGTTTGGATTAAATTCCTTTTCGCCCGAAATATAATAAAATACAATGAAATGAAAAGAAAAAAAAATTACAAACAGCTTCAACACCAGAAAAACACCGTACCCGGTCGTCTTTCCAGGTCTTAGCGCTCAGTCCCGTTGCTTTTGGTTGTCAATTCGATTATTTTTATTTTGTAGGCGATCTGATAATCTTTCCTTGGATTAGAAAAGATTTCACCTAAACTGTCAGGAAAGAGGAAATTTGCAAGCACAAGTGTCAACCAGTGCCAAGGCCAAGTTTTGCATCAATTTCACAAGGAAACTTTTTGCCTTCTTCTCTGTGTAGCTCAGTGATGAAGTGACGATGGTGCGCATTTCTGGTCCTTCACGGGTGGAACCGGAGTGAATGGGTTAAGACATTTCACTATAAGGATCTTCTTGTCCTACACTCTACAAACAGCATCGCCAAAAAAGTCCTTGGAAATTGTCCTTTTCACTTCCATGCCAGATATCAAGCAGTTGGCTTTTGCGCGTGAGCGAAATAATAGTGGCTAAAACTTGGCTTGAACGGAACAAGTACATGCGAAATTTTGTGCCAAGAGAGCACTGTCTAAGGATATTTAGTCTGTCCTTGAGAAACTGGTACGAACTACATTCGTGTTCAGGAAAGTCCTTGAAAGGGCCTTGAATTGGCGCTAGAAGAAAGGCCGTAAATCCTATTGAGGTTTTCCTTTGACCGCACCCGCATTTTACAGAGAACTGTTGTCAAAACGAACTGGCTCGGAGGTCGGAGGTGAAAAGAAGATGCATGTTTAGACTGACGTCAGGTTCTGACTGATAAATATCACACCAGAATGTTGCAGGTTCTCTTTGTCTCCCCTCCTATTACTTGTCTGGCGTTCATTAAGTTGGCAGGGAGACAGCAGAGACCTAAGACCCGGACAAACACCAACCTTTCTCTTTGTCCAAATGTACAACTGTATCTTGAAGGAGCGAGTAAGCTTGATAACGGTCGCGCGGGAACGACAAGTAATTTAGCCAGGTCAGATAGGATTTTGTTGAGTCAACTTTGTACCTGAATATGTTGATGTCTTTTTAATAACATGAACACTGCAACCTTAACCAACCTCCGCGAGCTGAACGCAGTGGCACTGAAAACGTCCCTTAGCTCGGCAGTCCGCGGACTAACCGTTCCGGCGGCACCGAGCAGGGTGATTTTCAAAAGCCGCCTAGCCAAAGCTGTTTTCTTGTTTGTCGACTTTGAAGGCTTGTGGGATGTTTTTGAAGCCCCCCACTTTTTGGCATAAAAAAGACCACTGGAATCCCTCTGTATTTCGATGAAAGGAAAGTTGTCAATTGCTCCTTAGTTTCCAACTTCGTGGGAGAGTGCTCTGTTATATTTGGGCCCATTTCAAATGGATTGACCTAGTACGCATTCTCAATGAGTGCATCAAAATTTCAAAAACAATTGACACCTACCATTTTCCTTAGTATACGTCTAACAAAAGCGGAGGTGGTCGAGTGGTGCGAGGCGCGCGCCACCGGTGCGTAGGGTCGTAGGTTCGAGTCCACACTTTATAGGGGTTATTCTAATATGGCTTGGGGGTCGAATAACCTCTCCCCGGGTGTAGATGAGATCGTGCGGCCTAGGAATTACTCTCCATCTGGCCTGGGAGCCGAGTAATTCCTCCCCATGATTTTTTGTTTTGTTTTGTTTTGTTTTTTATTTTTTTGTTTTTGTTGTGTTTGTTTTGTTTTCTTTTATTGGTTTGGATTAAATTCCTTTTCGCCCGAAATATAATAAAATACAATGAAATGAAAAGAAAAAAAAATTACAAACAGCTTCAACACCAGAAAAACACCGTACCCGGTCGTCTTTCCAGGTCTTAGCGCTCAGTCCCGTTGCTTTTGGTTGTCAATTCGATTATTTTTATTTTGTAGGCGATCTGATAATCTTTCCTTGGATTAGAAAAGATTTCACCTAAACTGTCAGGAAAGAGGAAATTTGCAAGCACAAGTGTCAACCAGTGCCAAGGCCAAGTTTTGCATCAATTTCACAAGGAAACTTTTTGCCTTCTTCTCTGTGTAGCTCAGTGATGAAGTGACGATGGTGCGCATTTCTGGTCCTTCACGGGTGGAACCGGAGTGAATGGGTTAAGACATTTCACTATAAGGATCTTCTTGTCCTACACTCTACAAACAGCATCGCCAAAAAAGTCCTTGGAAATTGTCCTTTTCACTTCCATGCCAGATATCAAGCAGTTGGCTTTTGCGCGTGAGCGAAATAATAGTGGCTAAAACTTGGCTTGAACGGAACAAGTACATGCGAAATTTTGTGCCAAGAGAGCACTGTCTAAGGATATTTAGTCTGTCCTTGAGAAACTGGTACGAACTACATTCGTGTTCAGGAAAGTCCTTGAAAGGGCCTTGAATTGGCGCTAGAAGAAAGGCCGTAAATCCTATTGAGGTTTTCCTTTGACCGCACCCGCATTTTACAGAGAACTGTTGTCAAAACGAACTGGCTCGGAGGTCGGAGGTGAAAAGAAGATGCATGTTTAGACTGACGTCAGGTTCTGACTGATAAATATCACACCAGAATGTTGCAGGTTCTCTTTGTCTCCCCTCCTATTACTTGTCTGGCGTTCATTAAGTTGGCAGGGAGACAGCAGAGACCTAAGACCCGGACAAACACCAACCTTTCTCTTTGTCCAAATGTACAACTGTATCTTGAAGGAGCGAGTAAGCTTGATAACGGTCGCGCGGGAACGACAAGTAATTTAGCCAGGTCAGATAGGATTTTGTTGAGTCAACTTTGTACCTGAATATGTTGATGTCTTTTTAATAACATGAACACTGCAACCTTAACCAACCTCCGCGAGCTGAACGCAGTGGCACTGAAAACGTCCCTTAGCTCGGCAGTCCGCGGACTAACCGTTCCGGCGGCACCGAGCAGGGTGATTTTCAAAAGCTGAATAGCCAAAGCTGTTTTCTTGTTTGTCGACTTTGAAGGCTTGTGGGATGTTTTTGAAGCCCCCCACTTTTTGGCATAAAAAAGACCACTGGAATCCCTCTGTATTTCGATGAAAGGAAAGTTGTCAATTGCTCCTTAGTTTCCAACTTCGTGGGAGAGTGCTCTGTTATATTTGGGCCCATTTCAAATGGATTGACCTAGTACGCATTCTCAATGAGTGCATCAAAATTTCAAAAACAATTGACACCTACCATTTTCCTTAGTATACGTCTAACAAAAGCGGAGGTGGTCGAGTGGTGCGAGGCGCGCGCCACCGGTGCGTAGGGTCGTAGGTTCGAGTCCACACTTTATAGGGGTTATTCTAATATGGCTTGGGGGTCGAATAACCTCTCCCCGGGTGTAGATGAGATCGTGCGGCCTAGGAATTACTCTCCATCTGGCCTGGGAGCCGAGTAATTCCTCCCCATGATTTTTTGTTTTGTTTTGTTTTGTTTTTTATTTTTTTGTTTTTGTTGTGTTTGTTTTGTTTTCTTTTTTTGGTTTGGATTAAATTCCTTTTCGCCCGAAATATAATAAAATACAATGAAATGAAAAGAAAAAAAAATTACAAACAGCTTCAACACCAGAAAAACACCGTACCCGGTCGTCTTTCCAGGTCTTAGCGCTCAGTCCCGTTGCTTTTGGTTGTCAATTCGATTATTTTTATTTTGTAGGCGATCTGATAATCTTTCCTTGGATTAGAAAAGATTTCACCTAAACTGTCAGGAAAGAGGAAATTTGCAAGCACAAGTGTCAACCAGTGCCAAGGCCAAGTTTTGCATCAATTTCACAAGGAAACTTTTTGCCTTCTTCTCTGTGTAGCTCAGTGATGAAGTGACGATGGTGCGCATTTCTGGTCCTTCACGGGTGGAACCGGAGTGAATGGGTTAAGACATTTCACTATAAGGATCTTCTTGTCCTACACTCTACAAACAGCATCGCCAAAAAAGTCCTTGGAAATTGTCCTTTTCACTTCCATGCCAGATATCAAGCAGTTGGCTTTTGCGCGTGAGCGAAATAATAGTGGCTAAAACTTGGCTTGAACGGAACAAGTACATGCGAAATTTTGTGCCAAGAGAGCACTGTCTAAGGATATTTAGTCTGTCCTTGAGAAACTGGTACGAACTACATTCGTGTTCAGGAAAGTCCTTGAAAGGGCCTTGAATTGGCGCTAGAAGAAAGGCCGTAAATCCTATTGAGGTTTTCCTTTGACCGCACCCGCATTTTACAGAGAACTGTTGTCAAAACGAACTGGCTCGGAGGTCGGAGGTGAAAAGAAGATGCATGTTTAGACTGACGTCAGGTTCTGACTGATAAATATCACACCAGAATGTTGCAGGTTCTCTTTGTCTCCCCTCCTATTACTTGTCTGGCGTTCATTAAGTTGGCAGGGAGACAGCAGAGACCTAAGACCCGGACAAACACCAACCTTTCTCTTTGTCCAAATGTACAACTGTATCTTGAAGGAGCGAGTAAGCTTGATAACGGTCGCGCGGGAACGACAAGTAATTTAGCCAGGTCAGATAGGATTTTGTTGAGTCAACTTTGTACCTGAATATGTTGATGTCTTTTTAATAACATGAACACTGCAACCTTAACCAACCTCCGCGAGCTGAACGCAGTGGCACTGAAAACGTCCCTTAGCTCGGCAGTCCGCGGACTAACCGTTCCGGCGGCACCGAGCAGGGTGATTTTCAAAAGCCGCCTAGCCAAAGCTGTTTTCTTGTTTGTCGACTTTGAAGGCTTGTGGGATGTTTTTGAAGCCCCCCACTTTTTGGCATAAAAAAGACCACTGGAATCCCTCTGTATTTCGATGAAAGGAAAGTTGTCAATTGCTCCTTAGTTTCCAACTTCGTGGGAGAGTGCTCTGTTATATTTGGGCCCATTTCAAATGGATTGACCTAGTACGCATTCTCAATGAGTGCATCAAAATTTCAAAAACAATTGACACCTACCATTTTCCTTAGTATACGTCTAACAAAAGCGGAGGTGGTCGAGTGGTGCGAGGCGTGCGCCACCGGTGCGTAGGGTCGTAGGTTCGAGTCCACACTTTATAGGGGTTATTCTAATATGGCTTGGGGGTCGAATAACCTCTCCCCGGGTGTAGATGAGATCGTGCGGCCTAGGAATTACTCTCCATCTGGCCTGGGAGCCGAGTAATTCCTCCCCATGATTTTTTGTTTTGTTTTGTTTTGTTTTTTTATTTTTTTGTTTTTGTTGTGTTTGTTTTGTTTTCTTTTTTTGGTTTGGATTAAATTCCTTTTCGCCCGAAATATAATAAAATACAATGAAATGAAAAGAAAAAAAAATTACAAACAGCTTCAACACCAGAAAAACACCGTACCCGGTCGTCTTTCCAGGTCTTAGCGCTCAGTCCCGTTGCTTTTGGTTGTCAATTCGATTATTTTTATTTTGTAGGCGATCTGATAATCTTTCCTTGGATTAGAAAAGATTTCACCTAAACTGTCAGGAAAGAGGAAATTTGCAAGCACAAGTGTCAACCAGTGCCAAGGCCAAGTTTTGCATCAATTTCACAAGGAAACTTTTTGCCTTCTTCTCTGTGTAGCTCAGTGATGAAGTGACGATGGTGCGCATTTCTGGTCCTTCACGGGTGGAACCGGAGTGAATGGGTTAAGACATTTCACTATAAGGATCTTCTTGTCCTACACTCTACAAACAGCATCGCCAAAAAAGTCCTTGGAAATTGTCCTTTTCACTTCCATGCCAGATATCAAGCAGTTGGCTTTTGCGCGTGAGCGAAATAATAGTGGCTAAAACTTGGCTTGAACGGAACAAGTACATGCGAAATTTTGTGCCAAGAGAGCACTGTCTAAGGATATTTAGTCTGTCCTTGAGAAACTGGTACGAACTACATTCGTGTTCAGGAAAGTCCTTGAAAGGGCCTTGAATTGGCGCTAGAAGAAAGGCCGTAAATCCTATTGAGGTTTTCCTTTGACCGCACCCGCATTTTACAGAGAACTGTTGTCAAAACGAACTGGCTCGGAGGTCGGAGGTGAAAAGAAGATGCATGTTTAGACTGACGTCAGGTTCTGACTGATAAATATCACACCAGAATGTTGCAGGTTCTCTTTGTCTCCCCTCCTATTACTTGTCTGGCGTTCATTAAGTTGGCAGGGAGACAGCAGAGACCTAAGACCCGGACAAACACCAACCTTTCTCTTTGTCCAAATGTACAACTGTATCTTGAAGGAGCGAGTAAGCTTGATAACGGTCGCGCGGGAACGACAAGTAATTTAGCCAGGTCAGATAGGATTTTGTTGAGTCAACTTTGTACCTGAATATGTTGATGTCTTTTTAATAACATGAACACTGCAACCTTAACCAACCTCCGCGAGCTGAACGCAGTGGCACTGAAAACGTCCCTTAGCTCGGCAGTCCGCGGACTAACCGTTCCGGCGGCACCGAGCAGGGTGATTTTCAAAAGCTGCCTAGCCAAAGCTGTTTTCTTGTTTGTCGACTTTGAAGGCTTGTGGGATGTTTTTGAAGCCCCCCACTTTTTGGCATAAAAAAGACCACTGGAATCCCTCTGTATTTCGATGAAAGGAAAGTTGTCAATTGCTCCTTAGTTTCCAACTTCGTGGGAGAGTGCTCTGTTATATTTGGGCCCATTTCAAATGGATTGACCTAGTACGCATTCTCAATGAGTGCATCAAAATTTCAAAAACAATTGACACCTACCATTTTCCTTAGTATACGTCTAACAAAAGCGGAGGTGGTCGAGTGGTGCGAGGCGCGCGCCACCGGTGCGTAGGGTCGTAGGTTCGAGTCCACACTTTATAGGGGTTATTCTAATATGGCTTGGGGGTCGAATAACCTCTCCCCGGGTGTAGATGAGATCGTGCGGCCTAGGAATTACTCTCCATCTGGCCTGGGAGCCGAGTAATTCCTCCCCATGATTTTTTGTTTTGTTTTGTTTTGTTTTTTATTTTTTTGTTTTTGTTGTGTTTGTTTTGTTTTCTTTTTTTGGTTTGGATTAAATTCCTTTTCGCCCGAAATATAATAAAATACAATGAAATGAAAAGAAAAAAAAATTACAAACAGCTTCAACACCAGAAAAACACCGTACCCGGTCGTCTTTCCAGGTCTTAGCGCTCAGTCCCGTTGCTTTTGGTTGTCAATTCGATTATTTTTATTTTGTAGGCGATCTGATAATCTTTCCTTGGATTAGAAAAGATTTCACCTAAACTGTCAGGAAAGAGGAAATTTGCAAGCACAAGTGTCAACCAGTGCCAAGGCCAAGTTTTGCATCAATTTCACAAGGAAACTTTTTGCCTTCTTCTCTGTGTAGCTCAGTGATGAAGTGACGATGGTGCGCATTTCTGGTCCTTCACGGGTGGAACCGGAGTGAATGGGTTAAGACATTTCACTATAAGGATCTTCTTGTCCTACACTCTACAAACAGCATCGCCAAAAAAGTCCTTGGAAATTGTCCTTTTCACTTCCATGCCAGATATCAAGCAGTTGGCTTTTGCGCGTGAGCGAAATAATAGTGGCTAAAACTTGGCTTGAACGGAACAAGTACATGCGAAATTTTGTGCCAAGAGAGCACTGTCTAAGGATATTTAGTCTGTCCTTGAGAAACTGGTACGAACTACATTCGTGTTCAGGAAAGTCCTTGAAAGGGCCTTGAATTGGCGCTAGAAGAAAGGCCGTAAATCCTATTGAGGTTTTCCTTTGACCGCACCCGCATTTTACAGAGAACTGTTGTCAAAACGAACTGGCTCGGAGGTCGGAGGTGAAAAGAAGATGCATGTTTAGACTGACGTCAGGTTCTGACTGATAAATATCACACCAGAATGTTGCAGGTTCTCTTTGTCTCCCCTCCTATTACTTGTCTGGCGTTCATTAAGTTGGCAGGGAGACAGCAGAGACCTAAGACCCGGACAAACACCAACCTTTCTCTTTGTCCAAATGTACAACTGTATCTTGAAGGAGCGAGTAAGCTTGATAACGGTCGCGCGGGAACGACAAGTAATTTAGCCAGGTCAGATAGGATTTTGTTGAGTCAACTTTGTACCTGAATATGTTGATGTCTTTTTAATAACATGAACACTGCAACCTTAACCAACCTCCGCGAGCTGAACGCAGTGGCACTGAAAACGTCCCTTAGCTCGGCAGTCCGCGGACTAACCGTTCCGGCGGCACCGAGCAGGGTGATTTTCAAAAGCCGCCTAGCCAAAGCTGTTTTCTTGTTTGTCGACTTTGAAGGCTTGTGGGATGTTTTTGAAGCCCCCCACTTTTTGGCATAAAAAAGACCACTGGAATCCCTCTGTATTTCGATGAAAGGAAAGTTGTCAATTGCTCCTTAGTTTCCAACTTCGTGGGAGAGTGCTCTGTTATATTTGGGCCCATTTCAAATGGATTGACCTAGTACGCATTCTCAATGAGTGCATCAAAATTTCAAAAACAATTGACACCTACCATTTTCCTTAGTATACGTCTAACAAAAGCGGAGGTGGTCGAGTGGTGCGAGGCGCGCGCCACCGGTGCGTAGGGTCGTAGGTTCGAGTCCACACTTTATAGGGGTTATTCTAATATGGCTTGGGGGTCGAATAACCTCTCCCCGGGTGTAGATGAGATCGTGCGGCCTAGGAATTACTCTCCATCTGGCCTGGGAGCCGAGTAATTCCTCCCCATGATTTTTTGTTTTGTTTTGTTTTGTTTTTTATTTTTTTGTTTTTGTTGTGTTTGTTTTGTTTTCTTTTTTTGGTTTGGATTAAATTCCTTTTCGCCCGAAATATAATAAAATACAATGAAATGAAAAGAAAAAAAAATTACAAACAGCTTCAACACCAGAAAAACACCGTACCCGGTCGTCTTTCCAGGTCTTAGCGCTCAGTCCCGTTGCTTTTGGTTGTCAATTCGATTATTTTTATTTTGTAGGCGATCTGATAATCTTTCCTTGGATTAGAAAAGATTTCACCTAAACTGTCAGGAAAGAGGAAATTTGCAAGCACAAGTGTCAACCAGTGCCAAGGCCAAGTTTTGCATCAATTTCACAAGGAAACTTTTTGCCTTCTTCTCTGTGTAGCTCAGTGATGAAGTGACGATGGTGCGCATTTCTGGTCCTTCACGGGTGGAACCGGAGTGAATGGGTTAAGACATTTCACTATAAGGATCTTCTTGTCCTACACTCTACAAACAGCATCGCCAAAAAAGTCCTTGGAAATTGTCCTTTTCACTTCCATGCCAGATATCAAGCAGTTGGCTTTTGCGCGTGAGCGAAATAATAGTGGCTAAAACTTGGCTTGAACGGAACAAGTACATGCGAAATTTTGTGCCAAGAGAGCACTGTCTAAGGATATTTAGTCTGTCCTTGAGAAACTGGTACGAACTACATTCGTGTTCAGGAAAGTCCTTGAAAGGGCCTTGAATTGGCGCTAGAAGAAAGGCCGTAAATCCTATTGAGGTTTTCCTTTGACCGCACCCGCATTTTACAGAGAACTGTTGTCAAAACGAACTGGCTCGGAGGTCGGAGGTGAAAAGAAGATGCATGTTTAGACTGACGTCAGGTTCTGACTGATAAATATCACACCAGAATGTTGCAGGTTCTCTTTGTCTCCCCTCCTATTACTTGTCTGGCGTTCATTAAGTTGGCAGGGAGACAGCAGAGACCTAAGACCCGGACAAACACCAACCTTTCTCTTTGTCCAAATGTACAACTGTATCTTGAAGGAGCGAGTAAGCTTGATAACGGTCGCGCGGGAACGACAAGTAATTTAGCCAGGTCAGATAGGATTTTGTTGAGTCAACTTTGTACCTGAATATGTTGATGTCTTTTTAATAACATGAACACTGCAACCTTAACCAACCTCCGCGAGCTGAACGCAGTGGCACTGAAAACGTCCCTTAGCTCGGCAGTCCGCGGACTAACCGTTCCGGCGGCACCGAGCAGGGTGATTTTCAAAAGCCGCCTAGCCAAAGCTGTTTTCTTGTTTGTCGACTTTGAAGGCTTGTGGGATGTTTTTGAAGCCCCCCACTTTTTGGCATAAAAAAGACCACTGGAATCCCTCTGTATTTCGATGAAAGGAAAGTTGTCAATTGCTCCTTAGTTTCCAACTTCGTGGGAGAGTGCTCTGTTATATTTGGGCCCATTTCAAATGGATTGACCTAGTACGCATTCTCAATGAGTGCATCAAAATTTCAAAAACAATTGACACCTACCATTTTCCTTAGTATACGTCTAACAAAAGCGGAGGTGGTCGAGTGGTGCGAGGCGCGCGCCACCGGTGCGTAGGGTCGTAGGTTCGAGTCCACACTTTATAGGGGTTATTCTAATATGGCTTGGGGGTCGAATAACCTCTCCCCGGGTGTAGATGAGATCGTGCGGCCTAGGAATTACTCTCCATCTGGCCTGGGAGCCGAGTAATTCCTCCCCATGATTTTTTGTTTTGTTTTGTTTTGTTTTTTATTTTTTTGTTTTTGTTGTGTTTGTTTTGTTTTCTTTTTTTGGTTTGGATTAAATTCCTTTTCGCCCGAAATATAATAAAATACAATGAAATGAAAAGAAAAAAAAATTACAAACAGCTTCAACACCAGAAAAACACCGTACCCGGTCGTCTTTCCAGGTCTTAGCGCTCAGTCCCGTTGCTTTTGGTTGTCAATTCGATTATTTTTATTTTGTAGGCGATCTGATAATCTTTCCTTGGATTAGAAAAGATTTCACCTAAACTGTCAGGAAAGAGGAAATTTGCAAGCACAAGTGTCAACCAGTGCCAAGGCCAAGTTTTGCATCAATTTCACAAGGAAACTTTTTGCCTTCTTCTCTGTGTAGCTCAGTGATGAAGTGACGATGGTGCGCATTTCTGGTCCTTCACGGGTGGAACCGGAGTGAATGGGTTAAGACATTTCACTATAAGGATCTTCTTGTCCTACACTCTACAAACAGCATCGCCAAAAAAGTCCTTGGAAATTGTCCTTTTCACTTCCATGCCAGATATCAAGCAGTTGGCTTTTGCGCGTGAGCGAAATAATAGTGGCTAAAACTTGGCTTGAACGGAACAAGTACATGCGAAATTTTGTGCCAAGAGAGCACTGTCTAAGGATATTTAGTCTGTCCTTGAGAAACTGGTACGAACTACATTCGTGTTCAGGAAAGTCCTTGAAAGGGCCTTGAATTGGCGCTAGAAGAAAGGCCGTAAATCCTATTGAGGTTTTCCTTTGACCGCACCCGCATTTTACAGAGAACTGTTGTCAAAACGAACTGGCTCGGAGGTCGGAGGTGAAAAGAAGATGCATGTTTAGACTGACGTCAGGTTCTGACTGATAAATATCACACCAGAATGTTGCAGGTTCTCTTTGTCTCCCCTCCTATTACTTGTCTGGCGTTCATTAAGTTGGCAGGGAGACAGCAGAGACCTAAGACCCGGACAAACACCAACCTTTCTCTTTGTCCAAATGTACAACTGTATCTTGAAGGAGCGAGTAAGCTTGATAACGGTCGCGCGGGAACGACAAGTAATTTAGCCAGGTCAGATAGGATTTTGTTGAGTCAACTTTGTACCTGAATATGTTGATGTCTTTTTAATAACATGAACACTGCAACCTTAACCAACCTCCGCGAGCTGAACGCAGTGGCACTGAAAACGTCCCTTAGCTCGGCAGTCCGCGGACTAACCGTTCCGGCGGCACCGAGCAGGGTGATTTTCAAAAGCTGCCTAGCCAAAGCTGTTTTCTTGTTTGTCGACTTTGAAGGCTTGTGGGATGTTTTTGAAGCCCCCCACTTTTTGGCATAAAAAAGACCACTGGAATCCCTCTGTATTTCGATGAAAGGAAAGTTGTCAATTGCTCCTTAGTTTCCAACTTCGTGGGAGAGTGCTCTGTTATATTTGGGCCCATTTCAAATGGATTGACCTAGTACGCATTCTCAATGAGTGCATCAAAATTTCAAAAACAATTGACACCTACCATTTTCCTTAGTATACGTCTAACAAAAGCGGAGGTGGTCGAGTGGTGCGAGGCGCGCGCCACCGGTGCGTAGGGTCGTAGGTTCGAGTCCACACTTTATAGGGGTTATTCTAATATGGCTTGGGGGTCGAATAACCTCTCCCCGGGTGTAGATGAGATCGTGCGGCCTAGGAATTACTCTCCATCTGGCCTGGGAGCCGAGTAATTCCTCCCCATGATTTTTTGTTTTGTTTTGTTTTGTTTTTTATTTTTTTGTTTTTGTTGTGTTTGTTTTGTTTTCTTTTTTTGGTTTGGATTAAATTCCTTTTCGCCCGAAATATAATAAAATACAATGAAATGAAAAGAAAAAAAAATTACAAACAGCTTCAACACCAGAAAAACACCGTACCCGGTCGTCTTTCCAGGTCTTAGCGCTCAGTCCCGTTGCTTTTGGTTGTCAATTCGATTATTTTTATTTTGTAGGCGATCTGATAATCTTTCCTTGGATTAGAAAAGATTTCACCTAAACTGTCAGGAAAGAGGAAATTTGCAAGCACAAGTGTCAACCAGTGCCAAGGCCAAGTTTTGCATCAATTTCACAAGGAAACTTTTTGCCTTCTTCTCTGTGTAGCTCAGTGATGAAGTGACGATGGTGCGCATTTCTGGTCCTTCACGGGTGGAACCGGAGTGAATGGGTTAAGACATTTCACTATAAGGATCTTCTTGTCCTACACTCTACAAACAGCATCGCCAAAAAAGTCCTTGGAAATTGTCCTTTTCACTTCCATGCCAGATATCAAGCAGTTGGCTTTTGCGCGTGAGCGAAATAATAGTGGCTAAAACTTGGCTTGAACGGAACAAGTACATGCGAAATTTTGTGCCAAGAGAGCACTGTCTAAGGATATTTAGTCTGTCCTTGAGAAACTGGTACGAACTACATTCGTGTTCAGGAAAGTCCTTGAAAGGGCCTTGAATTGGCGCTAGAAGAAAGGCCGTAAATCCTATTGAGGTTTTCCTTTGACCGCACCCGCATTTTACAGAGAACTGTTGTCAAAACGAACTGGCTCGGAGGTCGGAGGTGAAAAGAAGATGCATGTTTAGACTGACGTCAGGTTCTGACTGATAAATATCACACCAGAATGTTGCAGGTTCTCTTTGTCTCCCCTCCTATTACTTGTCTGGCGTTCATTAAGTTGGCAGGGAGACAGCAGAGACCTAAGACCCGGACAAACACCAACCTTTCTCTTTGTCCAAATGTACAACTGTATCTTGAAGGAGCGAGTAAGCTTGATAACGGTCGCGCGGGAACGACAAGTAATTTAGCCAGGTCAGATAGGATTTTGTTGAGTCAACTTTGTACCTGAATATGTTGATGTCTTTTTAATAACATGAACACTGCAACCTTAACCAACCTCCGCGAGCTGAACGCAGTGGCACTGAAAACGTCCCTTAGCTCGGCAGTCCGCGGACTAACCGTTCCGGCGGCACCGAGCAGGGTGATTTTCAAAAGCTGCCTAGCCAAAGCTGTTTTCTTGTTTGTCGACTTTGAAGGCTTGTGGGATGTTTTTGAAGCCCCCCACTTTTTGGCATAAAAAAGACCACTGGAATCCCTCTGTATTTCGATGAAAGGAAAGTTGTCAATTGCTCCTTAGTTTCCAACTTCGTGGGAGAGTGCTCTGTTATATTTGGGCCCATTTCAAATGGATTGACCTAGTACGCATTCTCAATGAGTGCATCAAAATTTCAAAAACAATTGACACCTACCATTTTCCTTAGTATACGTCTAACAAAAGCGGAGGTGGTCGAGTGGTGCGAGGCGCGCGCCACCGGTGCGTAGGGTCGTAGGTTCGAGTCCACACTTTATAGGGGTTATTCTAATATGGCTTGGGGGTCGAATAACCTCTCCCCGGGTGTAGATGAGATCGTGCGGCCTAGGAATTACTCTCCATCTGGCCTGGGAGCCGAGTAATTCCTCCCCATGATTTTTTGTTTTGTTTTGTTTTGTTTTTTATTTTTTTGTTTTTGTTGTGTTTGTTTTGTTTTCTTTTTTTGGTTTGGATTAAATTCCTTTTCGCCCGAAATATAATAAAATACAATGAAATGAAAAGAAAAAAAAATTACAAACAGCTTCAACACCAGAAAAACACCGTACCCGGTCGTCTTTCCAGGTCTTAGCGCTCAGTCCCGTTGCTTTTGGTTGTCAATTCGATTATTTTTATTTTGTAGGCGATCTGATAATCTTTCCTTGGATTAGAAAAGATTTCACCTAAACTGTCAGGAAAGAGGAAATTTGCAAGCACAAGTGTCAACCAGTGCCAAGGCCAAGTTTTGCATCAATTTCACAAGGAAACTTTTTGCCTTCTTCTCTGTGTAGCTCAGTGATGAAGTGACGATGGTGCGCATTTCTGGTCCTTCACGGGTGGAACCGGAGTGAATGGGTTAAGACATTTCACTATAAGGATCTTCTTGTCCTACACTCTACAAACAGCATCGCCAAAAAAGTCCTTGGAAATTGTCCTTTTCACTTCCATGCCAGATATCAAGCAGTTGGCTTTTGCGCGTGAGCGAAATAATAGTGGCTAAAACTTGGCTTGAACGGAACAAGTACATGCGAAATTTTGTGCCAAGAGAGCACTGTCTAAGGATATTTAGTCTGTCCTTGAGAAACTGGCACGAACTACATTCGTGTTCAGGAAAGTCCTTGAAAGGGCCTTGAATTGGCGCTAGAAGAAAGGCCGTAAATCCTATTGAGGTTTTCCTTTGACCGCACCCGCATTTTACAGAGAACTGTTGTCAAAACGAACTGGCTCGGAGGTCGGAGGTGAAAAGAAGATGCATGTTTAGACTGACGTCAGGTTCTGACTGATAAATATCACACCAGAATGTTGCAGGTTCTCTTTGTCTCCCCTCCTATTACTTGTCTGGCGTTCATTAAGTTGGCAGGGAGACAGCAGAGACCTAAGACCCGGACAAACACCAACCTTTCTCTTTGTCCAAATGTACAACTGTATCTTGAAGGAGCGAGTAAGCTTGATAACGGTCGCGCGGGAACGACAAGTAATTTAGCCAGGTCAGATAGGATTTTGTTGAGTCAACTTTGTACCTGAATATGTTGATGTCTTTTTAATAACATGAACACTGCAACCTTAACCAACCTCCGCGAGCTGAACGCAGTGGCACTGAAAACGTCCCTTAGCTCGGCAGTCCGCGGACTAACCGTTCCGGCGGCACCGAGCAGGGTGATTTTCAAAAGCTGCCTAGCCAAAGCTGTTTTCTTGTTTGTCGACTTTGAAGGCTTGTGGGATGTTTTTGAAGCCCCCCACTTTTTGGCATAAAAAAGACCACTGGAATCCCTCTGTATTTCGATGAAAGGAAAGTTGTCAATTGCTCCTTAGTTTCCAACTTCGTGGGAGAGTGCTCTGTTATATTTGGGCCCATTTCAAATGGATTGACCTAGTACGCATTCTCAATGAGTGCATCAAAATTTCAAAAACAATTGACACCTACCATTTTCCTTAGTATACGTCTAACAAAAGCGGAGGTGGTCGAGTGGTGCGAGGCGCGCGCCACCGGTGCGTAGGGTCGTAGGTTCGAGTCCACACTTTATAGGGGTTATTCTAATATGGCTTGGGGGTCGAATAACCTCTCCCCGGGTGTAGATGAGATCGTGCGGCCTAGGAATTACTCTCCATCTGGCCTGGGAGCCGAGTAATTCCTCCCCATGATTTTTTGTTTTGTTTTGTTTTGTTTTTTATTTTTTTGTTTTTGTTGTGTTTGTTTTGTTTTCTTTTTTTGGTTTGGATTAAATTCCTTTTCGCCCGAAATATAATAAAATACAATGAAATGAAAAGAAAAAAAAATTACAAACAGCTTCAACACCAGAAAAACACCGTACCCGGTCGTCTTTCCAGGTCTTAGCGCTCAGTCCCGTTGCTTTTGGTTGTCAATTCGATTATTTTTATTTTGTAGGCGATCTGATAATCTTTCCTTGGATTAGAAAAGATTTCACCTAAACTGTCAGGAAAGAGGAAATTTGCAAGCACAAGTGTCAACCAGTGCCAAGGCCAAGTTTTGCAT
Organism: Siderastrea radians; assembly: GCA_964017195.1. Lineage (NCBI taxonomy): Eukaryota > Metazoa > Cnidaria > Anthozoa > Scleractinia > Rhizangiidae > Siderastrea > Siderastrea radians. Next base: position 12,306,200 of record OZ024897.1, on the reverse strand, counting down.
CAATTTCACAAGGAAACTTTTTGCCTTCTTCTCTGTGTAGCTCAGTGATGAAGTGACGATGGTGCGCATTTCTGGTCCTTCACGGGTGGAACCGGAGTGAATGGGTTAAGACATTTCACTATAAGGATCTTCTTGTCCTACACTCTACAAACAGCATCGCCAAAAAAGTCCTTGGAAATTGTCCTTTTCACTTCCATGCCAGATATCAAGCAGTTGGCTTTTGCGCGTGAGCGAAATAATAGTGGCTAAAACTTGGCTTGAACGGAACAAGTACATGCGAAATTTTGTGCCAAGAGAGCACTGTCTAAGGATATTTAGTCTGTCCTTGAGAAACTGGCACGAACTACATTCGTGTTCAGGAAAGTCCTTGAAAGGGCCTTGAATTGGCGCTAGAAGAAAGGCCGTAAATCCTATTGAGGTTTTCCTTTGACCGCACCCGCATTTTACAGAGAACTGTTGTCAAAACGAACTGGCTCGGAGGTCGGAGGTGAAAAGAAGATGCATGTTTAGACTGACGTCAGGTTCTGACTGATAAATATCACACCAGAATGTTGCAGGTTCTCTTTGTCTCCCCTCCTATTACTTGTCTGGCGTTCATTAAGTTGGCAGGGAGACAGCAGAGACCTAAGACCCGGACAAACACCAACCTTTCTCTTTGTCCAAATGTACAACTGTATCTTGAAGGAGCGAGTAAGCTTGATAACGGTCGCGCGGGAACGACAAGTAATTTAGCCAGGTCAGATAGGATTTTGTTGAGTCAACTTTGTACCTGAATATGTTGATGTCTTTTTAATAACATGAACACTGCAACCTTAACCAACCTCCGCGAGCTGAACGCAGTGGCACTGAAAACGTCCCTTAGCTCGGCAGTCCGCGGACTAACCGTTCCGGCGGCACCGAGCAGGGTGATTTTCAAAAGCTGCCTAGCCAAAGCTGTTTTCTTGTTTGTCGACTTTGAAGGCTTGTGGGATGTTTTTGAAGCCCCCCACTTTTTGGCATAAAAAAGACCACTGGAATCCCTCTGTATTTCGATGAAAGGAAAGTTGTCAATTGCTCCTTAGTTTCCAACTTCGTGGGAGAGTGCTCTGTTATATTTGGGCCCATTTCAAATGGATTGACCTAGTACGCATTCTCAATGAGTGCATCAAAATTTCAAAAACAATTGACACCTACCATTTTCCTTAGTATACGTCTAACAAAAGCGGAGGTGGTCGAGTGGTGCGAGGCGCGCGCCACCGGTGCGTAGGGTCGTAGGTTCGAGTCCACACTTTATAGGGGTTATTCTAATATGGCTTGGGGGTCGAATAACCTCTCCCCGGGTGTAGATGAGATCGTGCGGCCTAGGAATTACTCTCCATCTGGCCTGGGAGCCGAGTAATTCCTCCCCATGATTTTTTGTTTTGTTTTGTTTTGTTTTTTATTTTTTTGTTTTTGTTGTGTTTGTTTTGTTTTCTTTTTTTGGTTTGGATTAAATTCCTTTTCGCCCGAAATATAATAAAATACAATGAAATGAAAAGAAAAAAAAATTACAAACAGCTTCAACACCAGAAAAACACCGTACCCGGTCGTCTTTCCAGGTCTTAGCGCTCAGTCCCGTTGCTTTTGGTTGTCAATTCGATTATTTTTATTTTGTAGGCGATCTGATAATCTTTCCTTGGATTAGAAAAGATTTCACCTAAACTGTCAGGAAAGAGGAAATTTGCAAGCACAAGTGTCAACCAGTGCCAAGGCCAAGTTTTGCATCAATTTCACAAGGAAACTTTTTGCCTTCTTCTCTGTGTAGCTCAGTGATGAAGTGACGATGGTGCGCATTTCTGGTCCTTCACGGGTGGAACCGGAGTGAATGGGTTAAGACATTTCACTATAAGGATCTTCTTGTCCTACACTCTACAAACAGCATCGCCAAAAAAGTCCTTGGAAATTGTCCTTTTCACTTCCATGCCAGATATCAAGCAGTTGGCTTTTGCGCGTGAGCGAAATAATAGTGGCTAAAACTTGGCTTGAACGGAACAAGTACATGCGAAATTTTGTGCCAAGAGAGCACTGTCTAAGGATATTTAGTCTGTCCTTGAGAAACTGGTACGAACTACATTCGTGTTCAGGAAAGTCCTTGAAAGGGCCTTGAATTGGCGCTAGAAGAAAGGCCGTAAATCCTATTGAGGTTTTCCTTTGACCGCACCCGCATTTTACAGAGAACTGTTGTCAAAACGAACTGGCTCGGAGGTCGGAGGTGAAAAGAAGATGCATGTTTAGACTGACGTCAGGTTCTGACTGATAAATATCACACCAGAATGTTGCAGGTTCTCTTTGTCTCCCCTCCTATTACTTGTCTGGCGTTCATTAAGTTGGCAGGGAGACAGCAGAGACCTAAGACCCGGACAAACACCAACCTTTCTCTTTGTCCAAATGTACAACTGTATCTTGAAGGAGCGAGTAAGCTTGATAACGGTCGCGCGGGAACGACAAGTAATTTAGCCAGGTCAGATAGGATTTTGTTGAGTCAACTTTGTACCTGAATATGTTGATGTCTTTTTAATAACATGAACACTGCAACCTTAACCAACCTCCGCGAGCTGAACGCAGTGGCACTGAAAACGTCCCTTAGCTCGGCAGTCCGCGGACTAACCGTTCCGGCGGCACCGAGCAGGGTGATTTTCAAAAGCTGCCTAGCCAAAGCTGTTTTCTTGTTTGTCGACTTTGAAGGCTTGTGGGATGTTTTTGAAGCCCCCCACTTTTTGGCATAAAAAAGACCACTGGAATCCCTCTGTATTTCGATGAAAGGAAAGTTGTCAATTGCTCCTTAGTTTCCAACTTCGTGGGAGAGTGCTCTGTTATATTTGGGCCCATTTCAAATGGATTGACCTAGTACGCATTCTCAATGAGTGCATCAAAATTTCAAAAACAATTGACACCTACCATTTTCCTTAGTATACGTCTAACAAAAGCGGAGGTGGTCGAGTGGTGCGAGGCGCGCGCCACCGGTGCGTAGGGTCGTAGGTTCGAGTCCACACTTTATAGGGGTTATTCTAATATGGCTTGGGGGTCGAATAACCTCTCCCCGGGTGTAGATGAGATCGTGCGGCCTAGGAATTACTCTCCATCTGGCCTGGGAGCCGAGTAATTCCTCCCCATGATTTTTTGTTTTGTTTTGTTTTGTTTTTTATTTTTTTGTTTTTGTTGTGTTTGTTTTGTTTTCTTTTTTTGGTTTGGATTAAATTCCTTTTCGCCCGAAATATAATAAAATACAATGAAATGAAAAGAAAAAAAAATTACAAACAGCTTCAACACCAGAAAAACACCGTACCCGGTCGTCTTTCCAGGTCTTAGCGCTCAGTCCCGTTGCTTTTGGTTGTCAATTCGATTATTTTTATTTTGTAGGCGATCTGATAATCTTTCCTTGGATTAGAAAAGATTTCACCTAAACTGTCAGGAAAGAGGAAATTTGCAAGCACAAGTGTCAACCAGTGCCAAGGCCAAGTTTTGCATCAATTTCACAAGGAAACTTTTTGCCTTCTTCTCTGTGTAGCTCAGTGATGAAGTGACGATGGTGCGCATTTCTGGTCCTTCACGGGTGGAACCGGAGTGAATGGGTTAAGACATTTCACTATAAGGATCTTCTTGTCCTACACTCTACAAACAGCATCGCCAAAAAAGTCCTTGGAAATTGTCCTTTTCACTTCCATGCCAGATATCAAGCAGTTGGCTTTTGCGCGTGAGCGAAATAATAGTGGCTAAAACTTGGCTTGAACGGAACAAGTACATGCGAAATTTTGTGCCAAGAGAGCACTGTCTAAGGATATTTAGTCTGTCCTTGAGAAACTGGTACGAACTACATTCGTGTTCAGGAAAGTCCTTGAAAGGGCCTTGAATTGGCGCTAGAAGAAAGGCCGTAAATCCTATTGAGGTTTTCCTTTGACCGCACCCGCATTTTACAGAGAACTGTTGTCAAAACGAACTGGCTCGGAGGTCGGAGGTGAAAAGAAGATGCATGTTTAGACTGACGTCAGGTTCTGACTGATAAATATCACACCAGAATGTTGCAGGTTCTCTTTGTCTCCCCTCCTATTACTTGTCTGGCGTTCATTAAGTTGGCAGGGAGACAGCAGAGACCTAAGACCCGGACAAACACCAACCTTTCTCTTTGTCCAAATGTACAACTGTATCTTGAAGGAGCGAGTAAGCTTGATAACGGTCGCGCGGGAACGACAAGTAATTTAGCCAGGTCAGATAGGATTTTGTTGAGTCAACTTTGTACCTGAATATGTTGATGTCTTTTTAATAACATGAACACTGCAACCTTAACCAACCTCCGCGAGCTGAACGCAGTGGCACTGAAAACGTCCCTTAGCTCGGCAGTCCGCGGACTAACCGTTCCGGCGGCACCGAGCAGGGTGATTTTCAAAAGCTGCCTAGCCAAAGCTGTTTTCTTGTTTGTCGACTTTGAAGGCTTGTGGGATGTTTTTGAAGCCCCCCACTTTTTGGCATAAAAAAGACCACTGGAATCCCTCTGTATTTCGATGAAAGGAAAGTTGTCAATTGCTCCTTAGTTTCCAACTTCGTGGGAGAGTGCTCTGTTATATTTGGGCCCATTTCAAATGGATTGACCTAGTACGCATTCTCAATGAGTGCATCAAAATTTCAAAAACAATTGACACCTACCATTTTCCTTAGTATACGTCTAACAAAAGCGGAGGTGGTCGAGTGGTGCGAGGCGCGCGCCACCGGTGCGTAGGGTCGTAGGTTCGAGTCCACACTTTATAGGGGTTATTCTAATATGGCTTGGGGGTCGAATAACCTCTCCCCGGGTGTAGATGAGATCGTGCGGCCTAGGAATTACTCTCCATCTGGCCTGGGAGCCGAGTAATTCCTCCCCATGATTTTTTGTTTTGTTTTGTTTTGTTTTTTATTTTTTTGTTTTTGTTGTGTTTGTTTTGTTTTCTTTTTTTGGTTTGGATTAAATTCCTTTTCGCCCGAAATATAATAAAATACAATGAAATGAAAAGAAAAAAAAATTACAAACAGCTTCAACACCAGAAAAACACCGTACCCGGTCGTCTTTCCAGGTCTTAGCGCTCAGTCCCGTTGCTTTTGGTTGTCAATTCGATTATTTTTATTTTGTAGGCGATCTGATAATCTTTCCTTGGATTAGAAAAGATTTCACCTAAACTGTCAGGAAAGAGGAAATTTGCAAGCACAAGTGTCAACCAGTGCCAAGGCCAAGTTTTGCATCAATTTCACAAGGAAACTTTTTGCCTTCTTCTCTGTGTAGCTCAGTGATGAAGTGACGATGGTGCGCATTTCTGGTCCTTCACGGGTGGAACCGGAGTGAATGGGTTAAGACATTTCACTATAAGGATCTTCTTGTCCTACACTCTACAAACAGCATCGCCAAAAAAGTCCTTGGAAATTGTCCTTTTCACTTCCATGCCAGATATCAAGCAGTTGGCTTTTGCGCGTGAGCGAAATAATAGTGGCTAAAACTTGGCTTGAACGGAACAAGTACATGCGAAATTTTGTGCCAAGAGAGCACTGTCTAAGGATATTTAGTCTGTCCTTGAGAAACTGGTACGAACTACATTCGTGTTCAGGAAAGTCCTTGAAAGGGCCTTGAATTGGCGCTAGAAGAAAGGCCGTAAATCCTATTGAGGTTTTCCTTTGACCGCACCCGCATTTTACAGAGAACTGTTGTCAAAACGAACTGGCTCGGAGGTCGGAGGTGAAAAGAAGATGCATGTTTAGACTGACGTCAGGTTCTGACTGATAAATATCACACCAGAATGTTGCAGGTTCTCTTTGTCTCCCCTCCTATTACTTGTCTGGCGTTCATTAAGTTGGCAGGGAGACAGCAGAGACCTAAGACCCGGACAAACACCAACCTTTCTCTTTGTCCAAATGTACAACTGTATCTTGAAGGAGCGAGTAAGCTTGATAACGGTCGCGCGGGAACGACAAGTAATTTAGCCAGGTCAGATAGGATTTTGTTGAGTCAACTTTGTACCTGAATATGTTGATGTCTTTTTAATAACATGAACACTGCAACCTTAACCAACCTCCGCGAGCTGAACGCAGTGGCACTGAAAACGTCCCTTAGCTCGGCAGTCCGCGGACTAACCGTTCCGGCGGCACCGAGCAGGGTGATTTTCAAAAGCTGCCTAGCCAAAGCTGTTTTCTTGTTTGTCGACTTTGAAGGCTTGTGGGATGTTTTTGAAGCCCCCCACTTTTTGGCATAAAAAAGACCACTGGAATCCCTCTGTATTTCGATGAAAGGAAAGTTGTCAATTGCTCCTTAGTTTCCAACTTCGTGGGAGAGTGCTCTGTTATATTTGGGCCCATTTCAAATGGATTGACCTAGTACGCATTCTCAATGAGTGCATCAAAATTTCAAAAACAATTGACACCTACCATTTTCCTTAGTATACGTCTAACAAAAGCGGAGGTGGTCGAGTGGTGCGAGGCGCGCGCCACCGGTGCGTAGGGTCGTAGGTTCGAGTCCACACTTTATAGGGGTTATTCTAATATGGCTTGGGGGTCGAATAACCTCTCCCCGGGTGTAGATGAGATCGTGCGGCCTAGGAATTACTCTCCATCTGGCCTGGGAGCCGAGTAATTCCTCCCCATGATTTTTTGTTTTGTTTTGTTTTGTTTTTCATTTTTTTGTTTTTGTTGTGTTTGTTTTGTTTTCTTTTTTTGGTTTGGATTAAATTCCTTTTCGCCCGAAATATAATAAAATACAATGAAATGAAAAGAAAAAAAAATTACAAACAGCTTCAACACCAGAAAAACACCGTACCCGGTCGTCTTTCCAGGTCTTAGCGCTCAGTCCCGTTGCTTTTGGTTGTCAATTCGATTATTTTTATTTTGTAGGCGATCTGATAATCTTTCCTTGGATTAGAAAAGATTTCACCTAAACTGTCAGGAAAGAGGAAATTTGCAAGCACAAGTGTCAACCAGTGCCAAGGCCAAGTTTTGCATCAATTTCACAAGGAAACTTTTTGCCTTCTTCTCTGTGTAGCTCAGTGATGAAGTGACGATGGTGCGCATTTCTGGTCCTTCACGGGTGGAACCGGAGTGAATGGGTTAAGACATTTCACTATAAGGATCTTCTTGTCCTACACTCTACAAACAGCATCGCCAAAAAAGTCCTTGGAAATTGTCCTTTTCACTTCCATGCCAGATATCAAGCAGTTGGCTTTTGCGCGTGAGCGAAATAATAGTGGCTAAAACTTGGCTTGAACGGAACAAGTACATGCGAAATTTTGTGCCAAGAGAGCACTGTCTAAGGATATTTAGTCTGTCCTTGAGAAACTGGTACGAACTACATTCGTGTTCAGGAAAGTCCTTGAAAGGGCCTTGAATTGGCGCTAGAAGAAAGGCCGTAAATCCTATTGAGGTTTTCCTTTGACCGCACCCGCATTTTACAGAGAACTGTTGTCAAAACGAACTGGCTCGGAGGTCGGAGGTGAAAAGAAGATGCATGTTTAGACTGACGTCAGGTTCTGACTGATAAATATCACACCAGAATGTTGCAGGTTCTCTTTGTCTCCCCTCCTATTACTTGTCTGGCGTTCATTAAGTTGGCAGGGAGACAGCAGAGACCTAAGACCCGGACAAACACCAACCTTTCTCTTTGTCCAAATGTACAACTGTATCTTGAAGGAGCGAGTAAGCTTGATAACGGTCGCGCGGGAACGACAAGTAATTTAGCCAGGTCAGATAGGATTTTGTTGAGTCAACTTTGTACCTGAATATGTTGATGTCTTTTTAATAACATGAACACTGCAACCTTAACCAACCTCCGCGAGCTGAACGCAGTGGCACTGAAAACGTCCCTTAGCTCGGCAGTCCGCGGACTAACCGTTCCGGCGGCACCGAGCAGGGTGATTTTCAAAAGCTGCCTAGCCAAAGCTGTTTTCTTGTTTGTCGACTTTGAAGGCTTGTGGGATGTTTTTGAAGCCCCCCACTTTTTGGCATAAAAAAGACCACTGGAATCCCTCTGTATTTCGATGAAAGGAAAGTTGTCAATTGCTCCTTAGTTTCCAACTTCGTGGGAGAGTGCTCTGTTATATTTGGGCCCATTTCAAATGGATTGACCTAGTACGCATTCTCAATGAGTGCATCAAAATTTCAAAAACAATTGACACCTACCATTTTCCTTAGTATACGTCTAACAAAAGCGGAGGTGGTCGAGTGGTGCGAGGCGCGCGCCACCGGTGCGTAGGGTCGTAGGTTCGAGTCCACACTTTATAGGGGTTATTCTAATATGGCTTGGGGGTCGAATAACCTCTCCCCGGGTGTAGATGAGATCGTGCGGCCTAGGAATTACTCTCCATCTGGCCTGGGAGCCGAGTAATTCCTCCCCATGATTTTTTGTTTTGTTTTGTTTTGTTTTTTATTTTTTTGTTTTTGTTGTGTTTGTTTTGTTTTCTTTTTTTGGTTTGGATTAAATTCCTTTTCGCCCGAAATATAATAAAATACAATGAAATGAAAAGAAAAAAAAATTACAAACAGCTTCAACACCAGAAAAACACCGTACCCGGTCGTCTTTCCAGGTCTTAGCGCTCAGTCCCGTTGCTTTTGGTTGTCAATTCGATTATTTTTATTTTGTAGGCGATCTGATAATCTTTCCTTGGATTAGAAAAGATTTCACCTAAACTGTCAGGAAAGAGGAAATTTGCAAGCACAAGTGTCAACCAGTGCCAAGGCCAAGTTTTGCATCAATTTCACAAGGAAACTTTTTGCCTTCTTCTCTGTGTAGCTCAGTGATGAAGTGACGATGGTGCGCATTTCTGGTCCTTCACGGGTGGAACCGGAGTGAATGGGTTAAGACATTTCACTATAAGGATCTTCTTGTCCTACACTCTACAAACAGCATCGCCAAAAAAGTCCTTGGAAATTGTCCTTTTCACTTCCATGCCAGATATCAAGCAGTTGGCTTTTGCGCGTGAGCGAAATAATAGTGGCTAAAACTTGGCTTGAACGGAACAAGTACATGCGAAATTTTGTGCCAAGAGAGCACTGTCTAAGGATATTTAGTCTGTCCTTGAGAAACTGGTACGAACTACATTCGTGTTCAGGAAAGTCCTTGAAAGGGCCTTGAATTGGCGCTAGAAGAAAGGCCGTAAATCCTATTGAGGTTTTCCTTTGACCGCACCCGCATTTTACAGAGAACTGTTGTCAAAACGAACTGGCTCGGAGGTCGGAGGTGAAAAGAAGATGCATGTTTAGACTGACGTCAGGTTCTGACTGATAAATATCACACCAGAATGTTGCAGGTTCTCTTTGTCTCCCCTCCTATTACTTGTCTGGCGTTCATTAAATTGGCAGGGAGACAGCAGAGACCTAAGACCCGGACAAACACCAACCTTTCTCTTTGTCCAAATGTACAACTGTATCTTGAAGGAGCGAGTAAGCTTGATAACGGTCGCGCGGGAACGACAAGTAATTTAGCCAGGTCAGATAGGATTTTGTTGAGTCAACTTTGTACCTGAATATGTTGATGTCTTTTTAATAACATGAACACTGCAACCTTAACCAACCTCCGCGAGCTGAACGCAGTGGCACTGAAAACGTCCCTTAGCTCGGCAGTCCGCGGACTAACCGTTCCGGCGGCACCGAGCAGGGTGATTTTCAAAAGCTGCCTAGCCAAAGCTGTTTTCTTGTTTGTCGACTTTGAAGGCTTGTGGGATGTTTTTGAAGCCCCCCACTTTTTGGCATAAAAAAGACCACTGGAATCCCTCTGTATTTCGATGAAAGGAAAGTTGTCAATTGCTCCTTAGTTTCCAACTTCGTGGGAGAGTGCTCTGTTATATTTGGGCCCATTTCAAATGGATTGACCTAGTACGCATTCTCAATGAGTGCATCAAAATTTCAAAAACAATTGACACCTACCATTTTCCTTAGTATACGTCTAACAAAAGCGGAGGTGGTCGAGTGGTGCGAGGCGCGCGCCACCGGTGCGTAGGGTCGTAGGTTCGAGTCCACACTTTATAGGGGTTATTCTAATATGGCTTGGGGGTCGAATAACCTCTCCCCGGGTGTAGATGAGATCGTGCGGCCTAGGAATTACTCTCCATCTGGCCTGGGAGCCGAGTAATTCCTCCCCATGATTTTTTGTTTTGTTTTGTTTTGTTTTTTATTTTTTTGTTTTTGTTGTGTTTGTTTTGTTTTCTTTTTTTGGTTTGGATTAAATTCCTTTTCGCCCGAAATATAATAAAATACAATGAAATGAAAAGAAAAAAAAATTACAAACAGCTTCAACACCAGAAAAACACCGTACCCGGTCGTCTTTCCAGGTCTTAGCGCTCAGTCCCGTTGCTTTTGGTTGTCAATTCGATTATTTTTATTTTGTAGGCGATCTGATAATCTTTCCTTGGATTAGAAAAGATTTCACCTAAACTGTCAGGAAAGAGGAAATTTGCAAGCACAAGTGTCAACCAGTGCCAAGGCCAAGTTTTGCATCAATTTCACAAGGAAACTTTTTGCCTTCTTCTCTGTGTAGCTCAGTGATGAAGTGACGATGGTGCGCATTTCTGGTCCTTCACGGGTGGAACCGGAGTGAATGGGTTAAGACATTTCACTATAAGGATCTTCTTGTCCTACACTCTACAAACAGCATCGCCAAAAAAGTCCTTGGAAATTGTCCTTTTCACTTCCATGCCAGATATCAAGCAGTTGGCTTTTGCGCGTGAGCGAAATAATAGTGGCTAAAACTTGGCTTGAACGGAACAAGTACATGCGAAATTTTGTGCCAAGAGAGCACTGTCTAAGGATATTTAGTCTGTCCTTGAGAAACTGGTACGAACTACATTCGTGTTCAGGAAAGTCCTTGAAAGGGCCTTGAATTGGCGCTAGAAGAAAGGCCGTAAATCCTATTGAGGTTTTCCTTTGACCGCACCCGCATTTTACAGAGAACTGTTGTCAAAACGAACTGGCTCGGAGGTCGGAGGTGAAAAGAAGATGCATGTTTAGACTGACGTCAGGTTCTGACTGATAAATATCACACCAGAATGTTGCAGGTTCTCTTTGTCTCCCCTCCTATTACTTGTCTGGCGTTCATTAAGTTGGCAGGGAGACAGCAGAGACCTAAGACCCGGACAAACACCAACCTTTCTCTTTGTCCAAATGTACAACTGTATCTTGAAGGAGCGAGTAAGCTTGATAACGGTCGCGCGGGAACGACAAGTAATTTAGCCAGGTCAGATAGGATTTTGTTGAGTCAACTTTGTACCTGAATATGTTGATGTCTTTTTAATAACATGAACACTGCAACCTTAACCAACCTCCGCGAGCTGAACGCAGTGGCACTGAAAACGTCCCTTAGCTCGGCAGTCCGCGGACTAACCGTTCCGGCGGCACCGAGCAGGGTGATTTTCAAAAGCTGCCTAGCCAAAGCTGTTTTCTTGTTTGTCGACTTTGAAGGCTTGTGGGATGTTTTTGAAGCCCCCCACTTTTTGGCATAAAAAAGACCACTGGAATCCCTCTGTATTTCGATGAAAGGAAAGTTGTCAATTGCTCCTTAGTTTCCAACTTCGTGGGAGAGTGCTCTGTTATATTTGGGCCCATTTCAAATGGATTGACCTAGTACGCATTCTCAATGAGTGCATCAAAATTTCAAAAACAATTGACACCTACCATTTTCCTTAGTATACGTCTAACAAAAGCGGAGGTGGTCGAGTGGTGCGAGGCGCGCGCCACCGGTGCGTAGGGTCGTAGGTTCGAGTCCACACTTTATAGGGGTTATTCTAATATGGCTTGGGGGTCGAATAACCTCTCCCCGGGTGTAGATGAGATCGTGCGGCCTAGGAATTACTCTCCATCTGGCCTGGGAGCCGAGTAATTCCTCCCCATGATTTTTTGTTTTGTTTTGTTTTGTTTTTTATTTTTTTGTTTTTGTTGTGTTTGTTTTGTTTTCTTTTTTTGGTTTGGATTAAATTCCTTTTCGCCCGAAATATAATAAAATACAATGAAATGAAAAGAAAAAAAAATTACAAACAGCTTCAACACCAGAAAAACACCGTACCCGGTCGTCTTTCCAGGTCTTAGCGCTCAGTCCCGTTGCTTTTGGTTGTCAATTCGATTATTTTTATTTTGTAGGCGATCTGATAATCTTTCCTTGGATTAGAAAAGATTTCACCTAAACTGTCAGGAAAGAGGAAATTTGCAAGCACAAGTGTCAACCAGTGCCAAGGCCAAGTTTTGCATCAATTTCACAAGGAAACTTTTTGCCTTCTTCTCTGTGTAGCTCAGTGATGAAGTGACGATGGTGCGCATTTCTGGTCCTTCACGGGTGGAACCGGAGTGAATGGGTTAAGACATTTCACTATAAGGATCTTCTTGTCCTACACTCTACAAACAGCATCGCCAAAAAAGTCCTTGGAAATTGTCCTTTTCACTTCCATGCCAGATATCAAGCAGTTGGCTTTTGCGCGTGAGCGAAATAATAGTGGCTAAAACTTGGCTTGAACGGAACAAGTACATGCGAAATTTTGTGCCAAGAGAGCACTGTCTAAGGATATTTAGTCTGTCCTTGAGAAACTGGTACGAACTACATTCGTGTTCAGGAAAGTCCTTGAAAGGGCCTTGAATTGGCGCTAGAAGAAAGGCCGTAAATCCTATTGAGGTTTTCCTTTGACCGCACCCGCATTTTACAGAGAACTGTTGTCAAAACGAACTGGCTCGGAGGTCGGAGGTGAAAAGAAGATGCATGTTTAGACTGACGTCAGGTTCTGACTGATAAATATCACACCAGAATGTTGCAGGTTCTCTTTGTCTCCCCTCCTATTACTTGTCTGGCGTTCATTAAGTTGGCAGGGAGACAGCAGAGACCTAAGACCCGGACAAACACCAACCTTTCTCTTTGTCCAAATGTACAACTGTATCTTGAAGGAGCGAGTAAGCTTGATAACGGTCGCGCGGGAACGACAAGTAATTTAGCCAGGTCAGATAGGATTTTGTTGAGTCAACTTTGTACCTGAATATGTTGATGTCTTTTTAATAACATGAACACTGCAACCTTAACCAACCTCCGCGAGCTGAACGCAGTGGCACTGAAAACGTCCCTTAGCTCGGCAGTCCGCGGACTAACCGTTCCGGCGGCACCGAGCAGGGTGATTTTCAAAAGCCGCCTAGCCAAAGCTGTTTTCTTGTTTGTCGACTTTGAAGGCTTGTGGGATGTTTTTGAAGCCCCCCACTTTTTGGCATAAAAAAGACCACTGGAATCCCTCTGTATTTCGATGAAAGGAAAGTTGTCAATTGCTCCTTAGTTTCCAACTTCGTGGGAGAGTGCTCTGTTATATTTGGGCCCATTTCAAATGGATTGACCTAGTACGCATTCTCAATGAGTGCATCAAAATTTCAAAAACAATTGACACCTACCATTTTCCTTAGTATACGTCTAACAAAAGCGGAGGTGGTCGAGTGGTGCGAGGCGCGCGCCACCGGTGCGTAGGGTCGTAGGTTCGAGTCCACACTTTATAGGGGTTATTCTAATATGGCTTGGGGGTCGAATAACCTCTCCCCGGGTGTAGATGAGATCGTGCGGCCTAGGAATTACTCTCCATCTGGCCTGGGAGCCGAGTAATTCCTCCCCATGATTTTTTGTTTTGTTTTGTTTTGTTTTTTATTTTTTTGTTTTTGTTGTGTTTGTTTTGTTTTCTTTTTTTGGTTTGGATTAAATTCCTTTTCGCCCGAAATATAATAAAATACAATGAAATGAAAAGAAAAAAAAATTACAAACAGCTTCAACACCAGAAAAACACCGTACCCGGTCGTCTTTCCAGGTCTTAGCGCTCAGTCCCGTTGCTTTTGGTTGTCAATTCGATTATTTTTATTTTGTAGGCGATCTGATAATCTTTCCTTGGATTAGAAAAGATTTCACCTAAACTGTCAGGAAAGAGGAAATTTGCAAGCACAAGTGTCAACCAGTGCCAAGGCCAAGTTTTGCATCAATTTCACAAGGAAACTTTTTGCCTTCTTCTCTGTGTAGCTCAGTGATGAAGTGACGATGGTGCGCATTTCTGGTCCTTCACGGGTGGAACCGGAGTGAATGGGTTAAGACATTTCACTATAAGGATCTTCTTGTCCTACACTCTACAAACAGCATCGCCAAAAAAGTCCTTGGAAATTGTCCTTTTCACTTCCATGCCAGATATCAAGCAGTTGGCTTTTGCGCGTGAGCGAAATAATAGTGGCTAAAACTTGGCTTGAACGGAACAAGTACATGCGAAATTTTGTGCCAAGAGAGCACTGTCTAAGGATATTTAGTCTGTCCTTGAGAAACTGGTACGAACTACATTCGTGTTCAGGAAAGTCCTTGAAAGGGCCTTGAATTGGCGCTAGAAGAAAGGCCGTAAATCCTATTGAGGTTTTCCTTTGACCGCACCCGCATTTTACAGAGAACTGTTGTCAAAACGAACTGGCTCGGAGGTCGGAGGTGAAAAGAAGATGCATGTTTAGACTGACGTCAGGTTCTGACTGATAAATATCACACCAGAATGTTGCAGGTTCTCTTTGTCTCCCCTCCTATTACTTGTCTGGCGTTCATTAAGTTGGCAGGGAGACAGCAGAGACCTAAGACCCGGACAAACACCAACCTTTCTCTTTGTCCAAATGTACAACTGTATCTTGAAGGAGCGAGTAAGCTTGATAACGGTCGCGCGGGAACGACAAGTAATTTAGCCAGGTCAGATAGGATTTTGTTGAGTCAACTTTGTACCTGAATATGTTGATGTCTTTTTAATAACATGAACACTGCAACCTTAACCAACCTCCGCGAGCTGAACGCAGTGGCACTGAAAACGTCCCTTAGCTCGGCAGTCCGCGGACTAACCGTTCCGGCGGCACCGAGCAGGGTGATTTTCAAAAGCCGCCTAGCCAAAGCTGTTTTCTTGTTTGTCGACTTTGAAGGCTTGTGGGATGTTTTTGAAGCCCCCCACTTTTTGGCATAAAAAAGACCACTGGAATCCCTCTGTATTTCGATGAAAGGAAAGTTGTCAATTGCTCCTTAGTTTCCAACTTCGTGGGAGAGTGCTCTGTTATATTTGGGCCCATTTCAAATGGATTGACCTAGTACGCATTCTCAATGAGTGCATCAAAATTTCAAAAACAATTGACACCTACCATTTTCCTTAGTATACGTCTAACAAAAGCGGAGGTGGTCGAGTGGTGCGAGGCGCGCGCCACCGGTGCGTAGGGTCGTAGGTTCGAGTCCACACTTTATAGGGGTTATTCTAATATGGCTTGGGGGTCGAATAACCTCTCCCCGGGTGTAGATGAGATCGTGCGGCCTAGGAATTACTCTCCATCTGGCCTGGGAGCCGAGTAATTCCTCCCCATGATTTTTTGTTTTGTTTTGTTTTGTTTTTTATTTTTTTGTTTTTGTTGTGTTTGTTTTGTTTTCTTTTTTTGGTTTGGATTAAATTCCTTTTCGCCCGAAATATAATAAAATACAATGAAATGAAAAGAAAAAAAAATTACAAACAGCTTCAACACCAGAAAAACACCGTACCCGGTCGTCTTTCCAGGTCTTAGCGCTCAGTCCCGTTGCTTTTGGTTGTCAATTCGATTATTTTTATTTTGTAGGCGATCTGATAATCTTTCCTTGGATTAGAAAAGATTTCACCTAAACTGTCAGGAAAGAGGAAATTTGCAAGCACAAGTGTCAACCAGTGCCAAGGCCAAGTTTTGCATCAATTTCACAAGGAAACTTTTTGCCTTCTTCTCTGTGTAGCTCAGTGATGAAGTGACGATGGTGCGCATTTCTGGTCCTTCACGGGTGGAACCGGAGTGAATGGGTTAAGACATTTCACTATAAGGATCTTCTTGTCCTACACTCTACAAACAGCATCGCCAAAAAAGTCCTTGGAAATTGTCCTTTTCACTTCCATGCCAGATATCAAGCAGTTGGCTTTTGCGCGTGAGCGAAATAATAGTGGCTAAAACTTGGCTTGAACGGAACAAGTACATGCGAAATTTTGTGCCAAGAGAGCACTGTCTAAGGATATTTAGTCTGTCCTTGAGAAACTGGTACGAACTACATTCGTGTTCAGGAAAGTCCTTGAAAGGGCCTTGAATTGGCGCTAGAAGAAAGGCCGTAAATCCTATTGAGGTTTTCCTTTGACCGCACCCGCATTTTACAGAGAACTGTTGTCAAAACGAACTGGCTCGGAGGTCGGAGGTGAAAAGAAGATGCATGTTTAGACTGACGTCAGGTTCTGACTGATAAATATCACACCAGAATGTTGCAGGTTCTCTTTGTCTCCCCTCCTATTACTTGTCTGGCGTTCATTAAGTTGGCAGGGAGACAGCAGAGACCTAAGACCCGGACAAACACCAACCTTTCTCTTTGTCCAAATGTACAACTGTATCTTGAAGGAGCGAGTAAGCTTGATAACGGTCGCGCGGGAACGACAAGTAATTTAGCCAGGTCAGATAGGATTTTGTTGAGTCAACTTTGTACCTGAATATGTTGATGTCTTTTTAATAACATGAACACTGCAACCTTAACCAACCTCCGCGAGCTGAACGCAGTGGCACTGAAAACGTCCCTTAGCTCGGCAGTCCGCGGACTAACCGTTCCGGCGGCACCGAGCAGGGTGATTTTCAAAAGCTGCCTAGCCAAAGCTGTTTTCTTGTTTGTCGACTTTGAAGGCTTGTGGGATGTTTTTGAAGCCCCCCACTTTTTGGCATAAAAAAGACCACTGGAATCCCTCTGTATTTCGATGAAAGGAAAGTTGTCAATTGCTCCTTAGTTTCCAACTTCGTGGGAGAGTGCTCTGTTATATTTGGGCCCATTTCAAATGGATTGACCTAGTACGCATTCTCAATGAGTGCATCAAAATTTCAAAAACAATTGACACCTACCATTTTCCTTAGTATACGTCTAACAAAAGCGGAGGTGGTCGAGTGGTGCGAGGCGCGCGCCACCGGTGCGTAGGGTCGTAGGTTCGAGTCCACACTTTATAGGGGTTATTCTAATATGGCTTGGGGGTCGAATAACCTCTCCCCGGGTGTAGATGAGATCGTGCGGCCTAGGAATTACTCTCCATCTGGCCTGGGAGCCGAGTAATTCCTCCCCATGATTTTTTGTTTTGTTTTGTTTTGTTTTTTATTTTTTTGTTTTTGTTGTGTTTGTTTTGTTTTCTTTTTTTGGTTTGGATTAAATTCCTTTTCGCCCGAAATATAATAAAATACAATGAAATGAAAAGAAAAAAAAATTACAAACAGCTTCAACACCAGAAAAACACCGTACCCGGTCGTCTTTCCAGGTCTTAGCGCTCAGTCCCGTTGCTTTTGGTTGTCAATTCGATTATTTTTATTTTGTAGGCGATCTGATAATCTTTCCTTGGATTAGAAAAGATTTCACCTAAACTGTCAGGAAAGAGGAAATTTGCAAGCACAAGTGTCAACCAGTGCCAAGGCCAAGTTTTGCATCAATTTCACAAGGAAACTTTTTGCCTTCTTCTCTGTGTAGCTCAGTGATGAAGTGACGATGGTGCGCATTTCTGGTCCTTCACGGGTGGAACCGGAGTGAATGGGTTAAGACATTTCACTATAAGGATCTTCTTGTCCTACACTCTACAAACAGCATCGCCAAAAAAGTCCTTGGAAATTGTCCTTTTCACTTCCATGCCAGATATCAAGCAGTTGGCTTTTGCGCGTGAGCGAAATAATAGTGGCTAAAACTTGGCTTGAACGGAACAAGTACATGCGAAATTTTGTGCCAAGAGAGCACTGTCTAAGGATATTTAGTCTGTCCTTGAGAAACTGGTACGAACTACATTCGTGTTCAGGAAAGTCCTTGAAAGGGCCTTGAATTGGCGCTAGAAGAAAGGCCGTAAATCCTATTGAGGTTTTCCTTTGACCGCACCCGCATTTTACAGAGAACTGTTGTCAAAACGAACTGGCTCGGAGGTCGGAGGTGAAAAGAAGATGCATGTTTAGACTGACGTCAGGTTCTGACTGATAAATATCACACCAGAATGTTGCAGGTTCTCTTTGTCTCCCCTCCTATTACTTGTCTGGCGTTCATTAAGTTGGCAGGGAGACAGCAGAGACCTAAGACCCGGACAAACACCAACCTTTCTCTTTGTCCAAATGTACAACTGTATCTTGAAGGAGCGAGTAAGCTTGATAACGGTCGCGCGGGAACGACAAGTAATTTAGCCAGGTCAGATAGGATTTTGTTGAGTCAACTTTGTACCTGAATATGTTGATGTCTTTTTAATAACATGAACACTGCAACCTTAACCAACCTCCGCGAGCTGAACGCAGTGGCACTGAAAACGTCCCTTAGCTCGGCAGTCCGCGGACTAACCGTTCCGGCGGCACCGAGCAGGGTGATTTTCAAAAGCTGCCTAGCCAAAGCTGTTTTCTTGTTTGTCGACTTTGAAGGCTTGTGGGATGTTTTTGAAGCCCCCCACTTTTTGGCATAAAAAAGACCACTGGAATCCCTCTGTATTTCGATGAAAGGAAAGTTGTCAATTGCTCCTTAGTTTCCAACTTCGTGGGAGAGTGCTCTGTTATATTTGGGCCCATTTCAAATGGATTGACCTAGTACGCATTCTCAATGAGTGCATCAAAATTTCAAAAACAATTGACACCTACCATTTTCCTTAGTATACGTCTAACAAAAGCGGAGGTGGTCGAGTGGTGCGAGGCGCGCGCCACCGGTGCGTAGGGTCGTAGGTTCGAGTCCACACTTTATAGGGGTTATTCTAATATGGCTTGGGGGTCGAATAACCTCTCCCCGGGTGTAGATGAGATCGTGCGGCCTAGGAATTACTCTCCATCTGGCCTGGGAGCCGAGTAATTCCTCCCCATGATTTTTTGTTTTGTTTTGTTTTGTTTTTTATTTTTTTGTTTTTGTTGTGTTTGTTTTGTTTTCTTTTTTTGGTTTGGATTAAATTCCTTTTCGCCCGAAATATAATAAAATACAATGAAATGAAAAGAAAAAAAAATTACAAACAGCTTCAACACCAGAAAAACACCGTACCCGGTCGTCTTTCCAGGTCTTAGCGCTCAGTCCCGTTGCTTTTGGTTGTCAATTCGATTATTTTTATTTTGTAGGCGATCTGATAATCTTTCCTTGGATTAGAAAAGATTTCACCTAAACTGTCAGGAAAGAGGAAATTTGCAAGCACAAGTGTCAACCAGTGCCAAGGCCAAGTTTTGCATCAATTTCACAAGGAAACTTTTTGCCTTCTTCTCTGTGTAGCTCAGTGATGAAGTGACGATGGTGCGCATTTCTGGTCCTTCACGGGTGGAACCGGAGTGAATGGGTTAAGACATTTCACTATAAGGATCTTCTTGTCCTACACTCTACAAACAGCATCGCCAACATTTGTTAAGTAAACCAGGCTTAGGCCCACTTTGAAATTCAATTAGTTCATGATGTAAGACTCCATATTTCAAGGCCCTTAAACGGTCCTTGAAAAAAGTCCTTGGAAATTGTCCTTTTCACTTCCATGCCAGATATCAAGCAGTTGGCTTTTGCGCGTGAGCGAAATAATAGTGGCTAAAACTTGGCTTGAACGGAACAAGTACATGCGAAATTTTGTGCCAAGAGAGCACTGTCTAAGGATATTTAGTCTGTCCTTGAGAAACTGGTACGAACTACATTCGTGTTCAGGAAAGTCCTTGAAAGGGCCTTGAATTGGCGCTAGAAGAAAGGCCGTAAATCCTATTGAGGTTTTCCTTTGACCGCACCCGCATTTTACAGAGAACTGTTGTCAAAACGAACTGGCTCGGAGGTCGGAGGTGAAAAGAAGATGCATGTTTAGACTGACGTCAGGTTCTGACTGATAAATATCACACCAGAATGTTGCAGGTTCTCTTTGTCTCCCCTCCTATTACTTGTCTGGCGTTCATTAAGTTGGCAGGGAGACAGCAGAGACCTAAGACCCGGACAAACACCAACCTTTCTCTTTGTCCAAATGTACAACTGTATCTTGAAGGAGCGAGTAAGCTTGATAACGGTCGCGCGGGAACGACAAGTAATTTAGCCAGGTCAGATAGGATTTTGTTGAGTCAACTTTGTACCTGAATATGTTGATGTCTTTTTAATAACATGAACACTGCAACCTTAACCAACCTCCGCGAGCTGAACGCAGTGGCACTGAAAACGTCCCTTAGCTCGGCAGTCCGCGGACTAACCGTTCCGGCGGCACCGAGCAGGGTGATTTTCAAAAGCTGCCTAGCCAAAGCTGTTTTCTTGTTTGTCGACTTTGAAGGCTTGTGGGATGTTTTTGAAGCCCCCCACTTTTTGGCATAAAAAAGACCACTGGAATCCCTCTGTATTTCGATGAAAGGAAAGTTGTCAATTGCTCCTTAGTTTCCAACTTCGTGGGAGAGTGCTCTGTTATATTTGGGCCCATTTCAAATGGATTGACCTAGTACGCATTCTCAATGAGTGCATCAAAATTTCAAAAACAATTGACACCTACCATTTTCCTTAGTATACGTCTAACAAAAGCGGAGGTGGTCGAGTGGTGCGAGGCGCGCGCCACCGGTGCGTAGGGTCGTAGGTTCGAGTCCACACTTTATAGGGGTTATTCTAATATGGCTTGGGGGTCGAATAACCTCTCCCCGGGTGTAGATGAGATCGTGCGGCCTAGGAATTACTCTCCATCTGGCCTGGGAGCCGAGTAATTCCTCCCCATGATTTTTTGTTTTGTTTTGTTTTGTTTTTTATTTTTTTGTTTTTGTTGTGTTTGTTTTGTTTTCTTTTTTTGGTTTGGATTAAATTCCTTTTCGCCCGAAATATAATAAAATACAATGAAATGAAAAGAAAAAAAAATTACAAACAGCTTCAACACCAGAAAAACACCGTACCCGGTCGTCTTTCCAGGTCTTAGCGCTCAGTCCCGTTGCTTTTGGTTGTCAATTCGATTATTTTTATTTTGTAGGCGATCTGATAATCTTTCCTTGGATTAGAAAAGATTTCACCTAAACTGTCAGGAAAGAGGAAATTTGCAAGCACAAGTGTCAACCAGTGCCAAGGCCAAGTTTTGCATCAATTTCACAAGGAAACTTTTTGCCTTCTTCTCTGTGTAGCTCAGTGATGAAGTGACGATGGTGCGCATTTCTGGTCCTTCACGGGTGGAACCGGAGTGAATGGGTTAAGACATTTCACTATAAGGATCTTCTTGTCCTACACTCTACAAACAGCATCGCCAAAAAAGTCCTTGGAAATTGTCCTTTTCACTTCCATGCCAGATATCAAGCAGTTGGCTTTTGCGCGTGAGCGAAATAATAGTGGCTAAAACTTGGCTTGAACGGAACAAGTACATGCGAAATTTTGTGCCAAGAGAGCACTGTCTAAGGATATTTAGTCTGTCCTTGAGAAACTGGTACGAACTACATTCGTGTTCAGGAAAGTCCTTGAAAGGGCCTTGAATTGGCGCTAGAAGAAAGGCCGTAAATCCTATTGAGGTTTTCCTTTGACCGCACCCGCATTTTACAGAGAACTGTTGTCAAAACGAACTGGCTCGGAGGTCGGAGGTGAAAAGAAGATGCATGTTTAGACTGACGTCAGGTTCTGACTGATAAATATCACACCAGAATGTTGCAGGTTCTCTTTGTCTCCCCTCCTATTACTTGTCTGGCGTTCATTAAGTTGGCAGGGAGACAGCAGAGACCTAAGACCCGGACAAACACCAACCTTTCTCTTTGTCCAAATGTACAACTGTATCTTGAAGGAGCGAGTAAGCTTGATAACGGTCGCGCGGGAACGACAAGTAATTTAGCCAGGTCAGATAGGATTTTGTTGAGTCAACTTTGTACCTGAATATGTTGATGTCTTTTTAATAACATGAACACTGCAACCTTAACCAACCTCCGCGAGCTGAACGCAGTGGCACTGAAAACGTCCCTTAGCTCGGCAGTCCGCGGACTAACCGTTCCGGCGGCACCGAGCAGGGTGATTTTCAAAAGCTGCCTAGCCAAAGCTGTTTTCTTGTTTGTCGACTTTGAAGGCTTGTGGGATGTTTTTGAAGCCCCCCACTTTTTGGCATAAAAAAGACCACTGGAATCCCTCTGTATTTCGATGAAAGGAAAGTTGTCAATTGCTCCTTAGTTTCCAACTTCGTGGGAGAGTGCTCTGTTATATTTGGGCCCATTTCAAATGGATTGACCTAGTACGCATTCTCAATGAGTGCATCAAAATTTCAAAAACAATTGACACCTACCATTTTCCTTAGTATACGTCTAACAAAAGCGGAGGTGGTCGAGTGGTGCGAGGCGCGCGCCACCGGTGCGTAGGGTCGTAGGTTCGAGTCCACACTTTATAGGGGTTATTCTAATATGGCTTGGGGGTCGAATAACCTCTCCCCGGGTGTAGATGAGATCGTGCGGCCTAGGAATTACTCTCCATCTGGCCTGGGAGCCGAGTAATTCCTCCCCATGATTTTTTGTTTTGTTTTGTTTTGTTTTTTATTTTTTTGTTTTTGTTGTGTTTGTTTTGTTTTCTTTTTTTGGTTTGGATTAAATTCTTTTTCGCCCGAAATATAATAAAATACAATGAAATGAAAAGAAAAAAAAATTACAAACAGCTTCAACACCAGAAAAACACCGTACCCGGTCGTCTTTCCAGGTCTTAGCGCTCAGTCCCGTTGCTTTTGGTTGTCAATTCGATTATTTTTATTTTGTAGGCGATCTGATAATCTTTCCTTGGATTAGAAAAGATTTCACCTAAACTGTCAGGAAAGAGGAAATTTGCAAGCACAAGTGTCAACCAGTGCCAAGGCCAAGTTTTGCATCAATTTCACAAGGAAACTTTTTGCCTTCTTCTCTGTGTAGCTCAGTGATGAAGTGACGATGGTGCGCATTTCTGGTCCTTCACGGGTGGAACCGGAGTGAATGGGTTAAGACATTTCACTATAAGGATCTTCTTGTCCTACACTCTACAAACAGCATCGCCAAAAAAGTCCTTGGAAATTGTCCTTTTCACTTCCATGCCAGATATCAAGCAGTTGGCTTTTGCGCGTGAGCGAAATAATAGTGGCTAAAACTTGGCTTGAACGGAACAAGTACATGCGAAATTTTGTGCCAAGAGAGCACTGTCTAAGGATATTTAGTCTGTCCTTGAGAAACTGGTACGAACTACATTCGTGTTCAGGAAAGTCCTTGAAAGGGCCTTGCATTGGCGCTAGAAGAAAGGCCGTAAATCCTATTGAGGTTTTCCTTTGACCGCACCCGCATTTTACAGAGAACTGTTGTCAAAACGAACTGGCTCGGAGGTCGGAGGTGAAAAGAAGATGCATGTTTAGACTGACGTCAGGTTCTGACTGATAAATATCACACCAGAATGTTGCAGGTTCTCTTTGTCTCCCCTCCTATTACTTGTCTGGCGTTCATTAAGTTGGCAGGGAGACAGCAGAGACCTAAGACCCGGACAAACACCAACCTTTCTCTTTGTCCAAATGTACAACTGTATCTTGAAGGAGCGAGTAAGCTTGATAACGGTCGCGCGGGAACGACAAGTAATTTAGCCAGGTCAGATAGGATTTTGTTGAGTCAACTTTGTACCTGAATATGTTGATGTCTTTTTAATAACATGAACACTGCAACCTTAACCAACCTCCGCGAGCTGAACGCAGTGGCACTGAAAACGTCCCTTAGCTCGGCAGTCCGCGGACTAACCGTTCCGGCGGCACCGAGCAGGGTGATTTTCAAAAGCTGCCTAGCCAAAGCTGTTTTCTTGTTTGTCGACTTTGAAGGCTTGTGGGATGTTTTTGAAGCCCCCCACTTTTTGGCATAAAAAAGACCACTGGAATCCCTCTGTATTTCGATGAAAGGAAAGTTGTCAATTGCTCCTTAGTTTCCAACTTCGTGGGAGAGTGCTCTGTTATATTTGGGCCCATTTCAAATGGATTGACCTAGTACGCATTCTCAATGAGTGCATCAAAATTTCAAAAACAATTGACACCTACCATTTTCCTTAGTATACGTCTAACAAAAGCGGAGGTGGTCGAGTGGTGCGAGGCGCGCGCCACCGGTGCGTAGGGTCGTAGGTTCGAGTCCACACTTTATAGGGGTTATTCTAATATGGCTTGGGGGTCGAATAACCTCTCCCCGGGTGTAGATGAGATCGTGCGGCCTAGGAATTACTCTCCATCTGGCCTGGGAGCCGAGTAATTCCTCCCCATGATTTTTTGTTTTGTTTTGTTTTGTTTTTTATTTTTTTGTTTTTGTTGTGTTTGTTTTGTTTTCTTTTTTTGGTTTGGATTAAATTCCTTTTCGCCCGAAATATAATAAAATACAATGAAATGAAAAGAAAAAAAAATTACAAACAGCTTCAACACCAGAAAAACACCGTACCCGGTCGTCTTTCCAGGTCTTAGCGCTCAGTCCCGTTGCTTTTGGTTGTCAATTCGATTATTTTTATTTTGTAGGCGATCTGATAATCTTTCCTTGGATTAGAAAAGATTTCACCTAAACTGTCAGGAAAGAGGAAATTTGCAAGCACAAGTGTCAACCAGTGCCAAGGCCAAGTTTTGCATCAATTTCACAAGGAAACTTTTTGCCTTCTTCTCTGTGTAGCTCAGTGATGAAGTGACGATGGTGCGCATTTCTGGTCCTTCACGGGTGGAACCGGAGTGAATGGGTTAAGACATTTCACTATAAGGATCTTCTTGTCCTACACTCTACAAACAGCATCGCCAAAAAAGTCCTTGGAAATTGTCCTTTTCACTTCCATGCCAGATATCAAGCAGTTGGCTTTTGCGCGTGAGCGAAATAATAGTGGCTAAAACTTGGCTTGAACGGAACAAGTACATGCGAAATTTTGTGCCAAGAGAGCACTGTCTAAGGATATTTAGTCTGTCCTTGAGAAACTGGTACGAACTACATTCGTGTTCAGGAAAGTCCTTGAAAGGGCCTTGAATTGGCGCTAGAAGAAAGGCCGTAAATCCTATTGAGGTTTTCCTTTGACCGCACCCGCATTTTACAGAGAACTGTTGTCAAAACGAACTGGCTCGGAGGTCGGAGGTGAAAAGAAGATGCATGTTTAGACTGACGTCAGGTTCTGACTGATAAATATCACACCAGAATGTTGCAGGTTCTCTTTGTCTCCCCTCCTATTACTTGTCTGGCGTTCATTAAGTTGGCAGGGAGACAGCAGAGACCTAAGACCCGGACAAACACCAACCTTTCTCTTTGTCCAAATGTACAACTGTATCTTGAAGGAGCGAGTAAGCTTGATAACGGTCGCGCGGGAACGACAAGTAATTTAGCCAGGTCAGATAGGATTTTGTTGAGTCAACTTTGTACCTGAATATGTTGATGTCTTTTTAATAACATGAACACTGCAACCTTAACCAACCTCCGCGAGCTGAACGCAGTGGCACTGAAAACGTCCCTTAGCTCGGCAGTCCGCGGACTAACCGTTCCGGCGGCACCGAGCAGGGTGATTTTCAAAAGCTGCCTAGCCAAAGCTGTTTTCTTGTTTGTCGACTTTGAAGGCTTGTGGGATGTTTTTGAAGCCCCCCACTTTTTGGCATAAAAAAGACCACTGGAATCCCTCTGTATTTCGATGAAAGGAAAGTTGTCAATTGCTCCTTAGTTTCCAACTTCGTGGGAGAGTGCTCTGTTATATTTGGGCCCATTTCAAATGGATTGACCTAGTACGCATTCTCAATGAGTGCATCAAAATTTCAAAAACAATTGACACCTACCATTTTCCTTAGTATACGTCTAACAAAAGCGGAGGTGGTCGAGTGGTGCGAGGCGCGCGCCACCGGTGCGTAGGGTCGTAGGTTCGAGTCCACACTTTATAGGGGTTATTCTAATATGGCTTGGGGGTCGAATAACCTCTCCCCGGGTGTAGATGAGATCGTGCGGCCTAGGAATTACTCTCCATCTGGCCTGGGAGCCGAGTAATTCCTCCCCATGATTTTTTGTTTTGTTTTGTTTTGTTTTTTATTTTTTTGTTTTTGTTGTGTTTGTTTTGTTTTCTTTTTTTGGTTTGGATTAAATTCCTTTTCGCCCGAAATATAATAAAATACAATGAAATGAAAAGAAAAAAAAATTACAAACAGCTTCAACACCAGAAAAACACCGTACCCGGTCGTCTTTCCAGGTCTTAGCGCTCAGTCCCGTTGCTTTTGGTTGTCAATTCGATTATTTTTATTTTGTAGGCGATCTGATAATCTTTCCTTGGATTAGAAAAGATTTCACCTAAACTGTCAGGAAAGAGGAAATTTGCAAGCACAAGTGTCAACCAGTGCCAAGGCCAAGTTTTGCATCAATTTCACAAGGAAACTTTTTGCCTTCTTCTCTGTGTAGCTCAGTGATGAAGTGACGATGGTGCGCATTTCTGGTCCTTCACGGGTGGAACCGGAGTGAATGGGTTAAGACATTTCACTATAAGGATCTTCTTGTCCTACACTCTACAAACAGCATCGCCAACATTTGTTAAGTAAACCAGGCTTAGGCCCACTTTGAAATTCAATTAGTTCATGATGTAAGACTCCATATTTCAAGGCCCTTAAACGGTCCTTGAAAAAAGTCCTTGGAAATTGTCCTTTTCACTTCCATGCCAGATATCAAGCAGTTGGCTTTTGCGCGTGAGCGAAATAATAGTGGCTAAAACTTGGCTTGAACGGAACAAGTACATGCGAAATTTTGTGCCAAGAGAGCACTGTCTAAGGATATTTAGTCTGTCCTTGAGAAACTGGTACGAACTACATTCGTGTTCAGGAAAGTCCTTGAAAGGGCCTTGAATTGGCGCTAGAAGAAAGGCCGTAAATCCTATTGAGGTTTTCCTTTGACCGCACCCGCATTTTACAGAGAACTGTTGTCAAAACGAACTGGCTCGGAGGTCGGAGGTGAAAAGAAGATGCATGTTTAGACTGACGTCAGGTTCTGACTGATAAATATCACACCAGAATGTTGCAGGTTCTCTTTGTCTCCCCTCCTATTACTTGTCTGGCGTTCATTAAGTTGGCAGGGAGACAGCAGAGACCTAAGACCCGGACAAACACCAACCTTTCTCTTTGTCCAAATGTACAACTGTATCTTGAAGGAGCGAGTAAGCTTGATAACGGTCGCGCGGGAACGACAAGTAATTTAGCCAGGTCAGATAGGATTTTGTTGAGTCAACTTTGTACCTGAATATGTTGATGTCTTTTTAATAACATGAACACTGCAACCTTAACCAACCTCCGCGAGCTGAACGCAGTGGCACTGAAAACGTCCCTTAGCTCGGCAGTCCGCGGACTAACCGTTCCGGCGGCACCGAGCAGGGTGATTTTCAAAAGCTGCCTAGCCAAAGCTGTTTTCTTGTTTGTCGACTTTGAAGGCTTGTGGGATGTTTTTGAAGCCCCCCACTTTTTGGCATAAAAAAGACCACTGGAATCCCTCTGTATTTCGATGAAAGGAAAGTTGTCAATTGCTCCTTAGTTTCCAACTTCGTGGGAGAGTGCTCTGTTATATTTGGGCCCATTTCAAATGGATTGACCTAGTACGCATTCTCAATGAGTGCATCAAAATTTCAAAAACAATTGACACCTACCATTTTCCTTAGTATACGTCTAACAAAAGCGGAGGTGGTCGAGTGGTGCGAGGCGCGCGCCACCGGTGCGTAGGGTCGTAGGTTCGAGTCCACACTTTATAGGGGTTATTCTAATATGGCTTGGGGGTCGAATAACCTCTCCCCGGGTGTAGATGAGATCGTGCGGCCTAGGAATTACTCTCCATCTGGCCTGGGAGCCGAGTAATTCCTCCCCATGATTTTTTGTTTTGTTTTGTTTTGTTTTTTATTTTTTTGTTTTTGTTGTGTTTGTTTTGTTTTCTTTTTTTGGTTTGGATTAAATTCCTTTTCGCCCGAAATATAATAAAATACAATGAAATGAAAAGAAAAAAAAATTACAAACAGCTTCAACACCAGAAAAACACCGTACCCGGTCGTCTTTCCAGGTCTTAGCGCTCAGTCCCGTTGCTTTTGGTTGTCAATTCGATTATTTTTATTTTGTAGGCGATCTGATAATCTTTCCTTGGATTAGAAAAGATTTCACCTAAACTGTCAGGAAAGAGGAAATTTGCAAGCACAAGTGTCAACCAGTGCCAAGGCCAAGTTTTGCATCAATTTCACAAGGAAACTTTTTGCCTTCTTCTCTGTGTAGCTCAGTGATGAAGTGACGATGGTGCGCATTTCTGGTCCTTCACGGGTGGAACCGGAGTGAATGGGTTAAGACATTTCACTATAAGGATCTTCTTGTCCTACACTCTACAAACAGCATCGCCAAAAAAGTCCTTGGAAATTGTCCTTTTCACTTCCATGCCAGATATCAAGCAGTTGGCTTTTGCGCGTGAGCGAAATAATAGTGGCTAAAACTTGGCTTGAACGGAACAAGTACATGCGAAATTTTGTGCCAAGAGAGCACTGTCTAAGGATATTTAGTCTGTCCTTGAGAAACTGGTACGAACTACATTCGTGTTCAGGAAAGTCCTTGAAAGGGCCTTGAATTGGCGCTAGAAGAAAGGCCGTAAATCCTATTGAGGTTTTCCTTTGACCGCACCCGCATTTTACAGAGAACTGTTGTCAAAACGAACTGGCTCGGAGGTCGGAGGTGAAAAGAAGATGCATGTTTAGACTGACGTCAGGTTCTGACTGATAAATATCACACCAGAATGTTGCAGGTTCTCTTTGTCTCCCCTCCTATTACTTGTCTGGCGTTCATTAAGTTGGCAGGGAGACAGCAGAGACCTAAGACCCGGACAAACACCAACCTTTCTCTTTGTCCAAATGTACAACTGTATCTTGAAGGAGCGAGTAAGCTTGATAACGGTCGCGCGGGAACGACAAGTAATTTAGCCAGGTCAGATAGGATTTTGTTGAGTCAACTTTGTACCTGAATATGTTGATGTCTTTTTAATAACATGAACACTGCAACCTTAACCAACCTCCGCGAGCTGAACGCAGTGGCACTGAAAACGTCCCTTAGCTCGGCAGTCCGCGGACTAACCGTTCCGGCGGCACCGAGCAGGGTGATTTTCAAAAGCTGCCTAGCCAAAGCTGTTTTCTTGTTTGTCGACTTTGAAGGCTTGTGGGATGTTTTTGAAGCCCCCCACTTTTTGGCATAAAAAAGACCACTGGAATCCCTCTGTATTTCGATGAAAGGAAAGTTGTCAATTGCTCCTTAGTTTCCAACTTCGTGGGAGAGTGCTCTGTTATATTTGGGCCCATTTCAAATGGATTGACCTAGTACGCATTCTCAATGAGTGCATCAAAATTTCAAAAACAATTGACACCTACCATTTTCCTTAGTATACGTCTAACAAAAGCGGAGGTGGTCGAGTGGTGCGAGGCGCGCGCCACCGGTGCGTAGGGTCGTAGGTTCGAGTCCACACTTTATAGGGGTTATTCTAATATGGCTTGGGGGTCGAATAACCTCTCCCCGGGTGTAGATGAGATCGTGCGGCCTAGGAATTACTCTCCATCTGGCCTGGGAGCCGAGTAATTCCTCCCCATGATTTTTTGTTTTGTTTTGTTTTGTTTTTTATTTTTTTGTTTTTGTTGTGTTTGTTTTGTTTTCTTTTTTTGGTTTGGATTAAATTCCTTTTCGCCCGAAATATAATAAAATACAATGAAATGAAAAGAAAAAAAAATTACAAACAGCTTCAACACCAGAAAAACACCGTACCCGGTCGTCTTTCCAGGTCTTAGCGCTCAGTCCCGTTGCTTTTGGTTGTCAATTCGATTATTTTTATTTTGTAGGCGATCTGATAATCTTTCCTTGGATTAGAAAAGATTTCACCTAAACTGTCAGGAAAGAGGAAATTTGCAAGCACAAGTGTCAACCAGTGCCAAGGCCAAGTTTTGCATCAATTTCACAAGGAAACTTTTTGCCTTCTTCTCTGTGTAGCTCAGTGATGAAGTGACGATGGTGCGCATTTCTGGTCCTTCACGGGTGGAACCGGAGTGAATGGGTTAAGACATTTCACTATAAGGATCTTCTTGTCCTACACTCTACAAACAGCATCGCCAAAAAAGTCCTTGGAAATTGTCCTTTTCACTTCCATGCCAGATATCAAGCAGTTGGCTTTTGCGCGTGAGCGAAATAATAGTGGCTAAAACTTGGCTTGAACGGAACAAGTACATGCGAAATTTTGTGCCAAGAGAGCACTGTCTAAGGATATTTAGTCTGTCCTTGAGAAACTGGTACGAACTACATTCGTGTTCAGGAAAGTCCTTGAAAGGGCCTTGAATTGGCGCTAGAAGAAAGGCCGTAAATCCTATTGAGGTTTTCCTTTGACCGCACCCGCATTTTACAGAGAACTGTTGTCAAAACGAACTGGCTCGGAGGTCGGAGGTGAAAAGAAGATGCATGTTTAGACTGACGTCAGGTTCTGACTGATAAATATCACACCAGAATGTTGCAGGTTCTCTTTGTCTCCCCTCCTATTACTTGTCTGGCGTTCATTAAGTTGGCAGGGAGACAGCAGAGACCTAAGACCCGGACAAACACCAACCTTTCTCTTTGTCCAAATGTACAACTGTATCTTGAAGGAGCGAGTAAGCTTGATAACGGTCGCGCGGGAACGACAAGTAATTTAGCCAGGTCAGATAGGATTTTGTTGAGTCAACTTTGTACCTGAATATGTTGATGTCTTTTTAATAACATGAACACTGCAACCTTAACCAACCTCCGCGAGCTGAACGCAGTGGCACTGAAAACGTCCCTTAGCTCGGCAGTCCGCGGACTAACCGTTCCGGCGGCACCGAGCAGGGTGATTTTCAAAAGCTGCCTAGCCAAAGCTGTTTTCTTGTTTGTCGACTTTGAAGGCTTGTGGGATGTTTTTGAAGCCCCCCACTTTTTGGCATAAAAAAGACCACTGGAATCCCTCTGTATTTCGATGAAAGGAAAGTTGTCAATTGCTCCTTAGTTTCCAACTTCGTGGGAGAGTGCTCTATTATATTTGGGCCCATTTCAAATGGATTGACCTAGTACGCATTCTCAATGAGTGCATCAAAATTTCAAAAACAATTGACACCTACCATTTTCCTTAGTATACGTCTAACAAAAGCGGAGGTGGTCGAGTGGTGCGAGGCGCGCGCCACCGGTGCGTAGGGTCGTAGGTTCGAGTCCACACTTTATAGGGGTTATTCTAATATGGCTTGGGGGTCGAATAACCTCTCCCCGGGTGTAGATGAGATCGTGCGGCCTAGGAATTACTCTCCATCTGGCCTGGGAGCCGAGTAATTCCTCCCCATGATTTTTTGTTTTGTTTTGTTTTGTTTTTTATTTTTTTGTTTTTGTTGTGTTTGTTTTGTTTTCTTTTTTTGGTTTGGATTAAATTCCTTTTCGCCCGAAATATAATAAAATACAATGAAATGAAAAGAAAAAAAAATTACAAACAGCTTCAACACCAGAAAAACACCGTACCCGGTCGTCTTTCCAGGTCTTAGCGCTCAGTCCCGTTGCTTTTGGTTGTCAATTCGATTATTTTTATTTTGTAGGCGATCTGATAATCTTTCCTTGGATTAGAAAAGATTTCACCTAAACTGTCAGGAAAGAGGAAATTTGCAAGCACAAGTGTCAACCAGTGCCAAGGCCAAGTTTTGCATCAATTTCACAAGGAAACTTTTTGCCTTCTTCTCTGTGTAGCTCAGTGATGAAGTGACGATGGTGCGCATTTCTGGTCCTTCACGGGTGGAACCGGAGTGAATGGGTTAAGACATTTCACTATAAGGATCTTCTTGTCCTACACTCTACAAACAGCATCGCCAAAAAAGTCCTTGGAAATTGTCCTTTTCACTTCCATGCCAGATATCAAGCAGTTGGCTTTTGCGCGTGAGCGAAATAATAGTGGCTAAAACTTGGCTTGAACGGAACAAGTACATGCGAAATTTTGTGCCAAGAGAGCACTGTCTAAGGATATTTAGTCTGTCCTTGAGAAACTGGTACGAACTACATTCGTGTTCAGGAAAGTCCTTGAAAGGGCCTTGAATTGGCGCTAGAAGAAAGGCCGTAAATCCTATTGAGGTTTTCCTTTGACCGCACCCGCATTTTACAGAGAACTGTTGTCAAAACGAACTGGCTCGGAGGTCGGAGGTGAAAAGAAGATGCATGTTTAGACTGACGTCAGGTTCTGACTGATAAATATCACACCAGAATGTTGCAGGTTCTCTTTGTCTCCCCTCCTATTACTTGTCTGGCGTTCATTAAGTTGGCAGGGAGACAGCAGAGACCTAAGACCCGGACAAACACCAACCTTTCTCTTTGTCCAAATGTACAACTGTATCTTGAAGGAGCGAGTAAGCTTGATAACGGTCGCGCGGGAACGACAAGTAATTTAGCCAGGTCAGATAGGATTTTGTTGAGTCAACTTTGTACCTGAATATGTTGATGTCTTTTTAATAACATGAACACTGCAACCTTAACCAACCTCCGCGAGCTGAACGCAGTGGCACTGAAAACGTCCCTTAGCTCGGCAGTCCGCGGACTAACCGTTCCGGCGGCACCGAGCAGGGTGATTTTCAAAAGCTGCCTAGCCAAAGCTGTTTTCTTGTTTGTCGACTTTGAAGGCTTGTGGGATGTTTTTGAAGCCCCCCACTTTTTGGCATAAAAAAGACCACTGGAATCCCTCTGTATTTCGATGAAAGGAAAGTTGTCAATTGCTCCTTAGTTTCCAACTTCGTGGGAGAGTGCTCTGTTATATTTGGGCCCATTTCAAATGGATTGACCTAGTACGCATTCTCAATGAGTGCATCAAAATTTCAAAAACAATTGACACCTACCATTTTCCTTAGTATACGTCTAACAAAAGCGGAGGTGGTCGAGTGGTGCGAGGCGCGCGCCACCGGTGCGTAGGGTCGTAGGTTCGAGTCCACACTTTATAGGGGTTATTCTAATATGGCTTGGGGGTCGAATAACCTCTCCCCGGGTGTAGATGAGATCGTGCGGCCTAGGAATTACTCTCCATCTGGCCTGGGAGCCGAGTAATTCCTCCCCATGATTTTTTGTTTTGTTTTGTTTTGTTTTTTATTTTTTTGTTTTTGTTGTGTTTGTTTTGTTTTCTTTTTTTGGTTTGGATTAAATTCCTTTTCGCCCGAAATATAATAAAATACAATGAAATGAAAAGAAAAAAAAATTACAAACAGCTTCAACACCAGAAAAACACCGTACCCGGTCGTCTTTCCAGGTCTTAGCGCTCAGTCCCGTTGCTTTTGGTTGTCAATTCGATTATTTTTATTTTGTAGGCGATCTGATAATCTTTCCTTGGATTAGAAAAGATTTCACCTAAACTGTCAGGAAAGAGGAAATTTGCAAGCACAAGTGTCAACCAGTGCCAAGGCCAAGTTTTGCATCAATTTCACAAGGAAACTTTTTGCCTTCTTCTCTGTGTAGCTCAGTGATGAAGTGACGATGGTGCGCATTTCTGGTCCTTCACGGGTGGAACCGGAGTGAATGGGTTAAGACATTTCACTATAAGGATCTTCTTGTCCTACACTCTACAAACAGCATCGCCAAAAAAGTCCTTGGAAATTGTCCTTTTCACTTCCATGCCAGATATCAAGCAGTTGGCTTTTGCGCGTGAGCGAAATAATAGTGGCTAAAACTTGGCTTGAACGGAACAAGTACATGCGAAATTTTGTGCCAAGAGAGCACTGTCTAAGGATATTTAGTCTGTCCTTGAGAAACTGGTACGAACTACATTCGTGTTCAGGAAAGTCCTTGAAAGGGCCTTGAATTGGCGCTAGAAGAAAGGCCGTAAATCCTATTGAGGTTTTCCTTTGACCGCACCCGCATTTTACAGAGAACTGTTGTCAAAACGAACTGGCTCGGAGGTCGGAGGTGAAAAGAAGATGCATGTTTAGACTGACGTCAGGTTCTGACTGATAAATATCACACCAGAATGTTGCAGGTTCTCTTTGTCTCCCCTCCTATTACTTGTCTGGCGTTCATTAAGTTGGCAGGGAGACAGCAGAGACCTAAGACCCGGACAAACACCAACCTTTCTCTTTGTCCAAATGTACAACTGTATCTTGAAGGAGCGAGTAAGCTTGATAACGGTCGCGCGGGAACGACAAGTAATTTAGCCAGGTCAGATAGGATTTTGTTGAGTCAACTTTGTACCTGAATATGTTGATGTCTTTTTAATAACATGAACACTGCAACCTTAACCAACCTCCGCGAGCTGAACGCAGTGGCACTGAAAACGTCCCTTAGCTCGGCAGTCCGCGGACTAACCGTTCCGGCGGCACCGAGCAGGGTGATTTTCAAAAGCTGCCTAGCCAAAGCTGTTTTCTTGTTTGTCGACTTTGAAGGCTTGTGGGATGTTTTTGAAGCCCCCCACTTTTTGGCATAAAAAAGACCACTGGAATCCCTCTGTATTTCGATGAAAGGAAAGTTGTCAATTGCTCCTTAGTTTCCAACTTCGTGGGAGAGTGCTCTGTTATATTTGGGCCCATTTCAAATGGATTGACCTAGTACGCATTCTCAATGAGTGCATCAAAATTTCAAAAACAATTGACACCTACCATTTTCCTTAGTATACGTCTAACAAAAGCGGAGGTGGTCGAGTGGTGCGAGGCGCGCGCCACCGGTGCGTAGGGTCGTAGGTTCGAGTCCACACTTTATAGGGGTTATTCTAATATGGCTTGGGGGTCGAATAACCTCTCCCCGGGTGTAGATGAGATCGTGCGGCCTAGGAATTACTCTCCATC
The DNA here is from genome assembly GCA_964017195.1 of Siderastrea radians. Taxonomy (NCBI): domain Eukaryota; kingdom Metazoa; phylum Cnidaria; class Anthozoa; order Scleractinia; family Rhizangiidae; genus Siderastrea; species Siderastrea radians. The sequence continues at coordinate 12,271,534 of OZ024897.1, read as the reverse complement.
TGGCCTGGGAGCCGAGTAATTCCTCCCCATGATTTTTTGTTTTGTTTTGTTTTGTTTTTTATTTTTTTGTTTTTGTTGTGTTTGTTTTGTTTTCTTTTTTTGGTTTGGATTAAATTCCTTTTCGCCCGAAATATAATAAAATACAATGAAATGAAAAGAAAAAAAAATTACAAACAGCTTCAACACCAGAAAAACACCGTACCCGGTCGTCTTTCCAGGTCTTAGCGCTCAGTCCCGTTGCTTTTGGTTGTCAATTCGATTATTTTTATTTTGTAGGCGATCTGATAATCTTTCCTTGGATTAGAAAAGATTTCACCTAAACTGTCAGGAAAGAGGAAATTTGCAAGCACAAGTGTCAACCAGTGCCAAGGCCAAGTTTTGCATCAATTTCACAAGGAAACTTTTTGCCTTCTTCTCTGTGTAGCTCAGTGATGAAGTGACGATGGTGCGCATTTCTGGTCCTTCACGGGTGGAACCGGAGTGAATGGGTTAAGACATTTCACTATAAGGATCTTCTTGTCCTACACTCTACAAACAGCATCGCCAAAAAAGTCCTTGGAAATTGTCCTTTTCACTTCCATGCCAGATATCAAGCAGTTGGCTTTTGCGCGTGAGCGAAATAATAGTGGCTAAAACTTGGCTTGAACGGAACAAGTACATGCGAAATTTTGTGCCAAGAGAGCACTGTCTAAGGATATTTAGTCTGTCCTTGAGAAACTGGTACGAACTACATTCGTGTTCAGGAAAGTCCTTGAAAGGGCCTTGAATTGGCGCTAGAAGAAAGGCCGTAAATCCTATTGAGGTTTTCCTTTGACCGCACCCGCATTTTACAGAGAACTGTTGTCAAAACGAACTGGCTCGGAGGTCGGAGGTGAAAAGAAGATGCATGTTTAGACTGACGTCAGGTTCTGACTGATAAATATCACACCAGAATGTTGCAGGTTCTCTTTGTCTCCCCTCCTATTACTTGTCTGGCGTTCATTAAGTTGGCAGGGAGACAGCAGAGACCTAAGACCCGGACAAACACCAACCTTTCTCTTTGTCCAAATGTACAACTGTATCTTGAAGGAGCGAGTAAGCTTGATAACGGTCGCGCGGGAACGACAAGTAATTTAGCCAGGTCAGATAGGATTTTGTTGAGTCAACTTTGTACCTGAATATGTTGATGTCTTTTTAATAACATGAACACTGCAACCTTAACCAACCTCCGCGAGCTGAACGCAGTGGCACTGAAAACGTCCCTTAGCTCGGCAGTCCGCGGACTAACCGTTCCGGCGGCACCGAGCAGGGTGATTTTCAAAAGCTGCCTAGCCAAAGCTGTTTTCTTGTTTGTCGACTTTGAAGGCTTGTGGGATGTTTTTGAAGCCCCCCACTTTTTGGCATAAAAAAGACCACTGGAATCCCTCTGTATTTCGATGAAAGGAAAGTTGTCAATTGCTCCTTAGTTTCCAACTTCGTGGGAGAGTGCTCTGTTATATTTGGGCCCATTTCAAATGGATTGACCTAGTACGCATTCTCAATGAGTGCATCAAAATTTCAAAAACAATTGACACCTACCATTTTCCTTAGTATACGTCTAACAAAAGCGGAGGTGGTCGAGTGGTGCGAGGCGCGCGCCACCGGTGCGTAGGGTCGTAGGTTCGAGTCCACACTTTATAGGGGTTATTCTAATATGGCTTGGGGGTCGAATAACCTCTCCCCGGGTGTAGATGAGATCGTGCGGCCTAGGAATTACTCTCCATCTGGCCTGGGAGCCGAGTAATTCCTCCCCATGATTTTTTGTTTTGTTTTGTTTTGTTTTTTATTTTTTTGTTTTTGTTGTGTTTGTTTTGTTTTCTTTTTTTGGTTTGGATTAAATTCCTTTTCGCCCGAAATATAATAAAATACAATGAAATGAAAAGAAAAAAAAATTACAAACAGCTTCAACACCAGAAAAACACCGTACCCGGTCGTCTTTCCAGGTCTTAGCGCTCAGTCCCGTTGCTTTTGGTTGTCAATTCGATTATTTTTATTTTGTAGGCGATCTGATAATCTTTCCTTGGATTAGAAAAGATTTCACCTAAACTGTCAGGAAAGAGGAAATTTGCAAACACAAGTGTCAACCAGTGCCAAGGCCAAGTTTTGCATCAATTTCACAAGGAAACTTTTTGCCTTCTTCTCTGTGTAGCTCAGTGATGAAGTGACGATGGTGCGCATTTCTGGTCCTTCACGGGTGGAACCGGAGTGAATGGGTTAAGACATTTCACTATAAGGATCTTCTTGTCCTACACTCTACAAACAGCATCGCCAAAAAAGTCCTTGGAAATTGTCCTTTTCACTTCCATGCCAGATATCAAGCAGTTGGCTTTTGCGCGTGAGCGAAATAATAGTGGCTAAAACTTGGCTTGAACGGAACAAGTACATGCGAAATTTTGTGCCAAGAGAGCACTGTCTAAGGATATTTAGTCTGTCCTTGAGAAACTGGTACGAACTACATTCGTGTTCAGGAAAGTCCTTGAAAGGGCCTTGAATTGGCGCTAGAAGAAAGGCCGTAAATCCTATTGAGGTTTTCCTTTGACCGCACCCGCATTTTACAGAGAACTGTTGTCAAAACGAACTGGCTCGGAGGTCGGAGGTGAAAAGAAGATGCATGTTTAGACTGACGTCAGGTTCTGACTGATAAATATCACACCAGAATGTTGCAGGTTCTCTTTGTCTCCCCTCCTATTACTTGTCTGGCGTTCATTAAGTTGGCAGGGAGACAGCAGAGACCTAAGACCCGGACAAACACCAACCTTTCTCTTTGTCCAAATGTACAACTGTATCTTGAAGGAGCGAGTAAGCTTGATAACGGTCGCGCGGGAACGACAAGTAATTTAGCCAGGTCAGATAGGATTTTGTTGAGTCAACTTTGTACCTGAATATGTTGATGTCTTTTTAATAACATGAACACTGCAACCTTAACCAACCTCCGCGAGCTGAACGCAGTGGCACTGAAAACGTCCCTTAGCTCGGCAGTCCGCGGACTAACCGTTCCGGCGGCACCGAGCAGGGTGATTTTCAAAAGCTGCCTAGCCAAAGCTGTTTTCTTGTTTGTCGACTTTGAAGGCTTGTGGGATGTTTTTGAAGCCCCCCACTTTTTGGCATAAAAAAGACCACTGGAATCCCTCTGTATTTCGATGAAAGGAAAGTTGTCAATTGCTCCTTAGTTTCCAACTTCGTGGGAGAGTGCTCTGTTATATTTGGGCCCATTTCAAATGGATTGACCTAGTACGCATTCTCAATGAGTGCATCAAAATTTCAAAAACAATTGACACCTACCATTTTCCTTAGTATACGTCTAACAAAAGCGGAGGTGGTCGAGTGGTGCGAGGCGCGCGCCACCGGTGCGTAGGGTCGTAGGTTCGAGTCCACACTTTATAGGGGTTATTCTAATATGGCTTGGGGGTCGAATAACCTCTCCCCGGGTGTAGATGAGATCGTGCGGCCTAGGAATTACTCTCCATCTGGCCTGGGAGCCGAGTAATTCCTCCCCATGATTTTTTGTTTTGTTTTGTTTTGTTTTTTATTTTTTTGTTTTTGTTGTGTTTGTTTTGTTTTCTTTTTTTGGTTTGGATTAAATTCCTTTTCGCCCGAAATATAATAAAATACAATGAAATGAAAAGAAAAAAAATTACAAACAGCTTCAACACCAGAAAAACACCGTACCCGGTCGTCTTTCCAGGTCTTAGCGCTCAGTCCCGTTGCTTTTGGTTGTCAATTCGATTATTTTTATTTTGTAGGCGATCTGATAATCTTTCCTTGGATTAGAAAAGATTTCACCTAAACTGTCAGGAAAGAGGAAATTTGCAAGCACAAGTGTCAACCAGTGCCAAGGCCAAGTTTTGCATCAATTTCACAAGGAAACTTTTTGCCTTCTTCTCTGTGTAGCTCAGTGATGAAGTGACGATGGTGCGCATTTCTGGTCCTTCACGGGTGGAACCGGAGTGAATGGGTTAAGACATTTCACTATAAGGATCTTCTTGTCCTACACTCTACAAACAGCATCGCCAACATTTGTTAAGTAAACCAGGCTTAGGCCCACTTTGAAATTCAATTAGTTCATGATGTAAGACTCCATATTTCAAGGCCCTTAAACGGTCCTTGAAAAAAGTCCTTGGAAATTGTCCTTTTCACTTCCATGCCAGATATCAAGCAGTTGGCTTTTGCGCGTGAGCGAAATAATAGTGGCTAAAACTTGGCTTGAACGGAACAAGTACATGCGAAATTTTGTGCCAAGAGAGCACTGTCTAAGGATATTTAGTCTGTCCTTGAGAAACTGGTACGAACTACATTCGTGTTCAGGAAAGTCCTTGAAAGGGCCTTGAATTGGCGCTAGAAGAAAGGCCGTAAATCCTATTGAGGTTTTCCTTTGACCGCACCCGCATTTTACAGAGAACTGTTGTCAAAACGAACTGGCTCGGAGGTCGGAGGTGAAAAGAAGATGCATGTTTAGACTGACGTCAGGTTCTGACTGATAAATATCACACCAGAATGTTGCAGGTTCTCTTTGTCTCCCCTCCTATTACTTGTCTGGCGTTCATTAAGTTGGCAGGGAGACAGCAGAGACCTAAGACCCGGACAAACACCAACCTTTCTCTTTGTCCAAATGTACAACTGTATCTTGAAGGAGCGAGTAAGCTTGATAACGGTCGCGCGGGAACGACAAGTAATTTAGCCAGGTCAGATAGGATTTTGTTGAGTCAACTTTGTACCTGAATATGTTGATGTCTTTTTAATAACATGAACACTGCAACCTTAACCAACCTCCGCGAGCTGAACGCAGTGGCACTGAAAACGTCCCTTAGCTCGGCAGTCCGCGGACTAACCGTTCCGGCGGCACCGAGCAGGGTGATTTTCAAAAGCTGCCTAGCCAAAGCTGTTTTCTTGTTTGTCGACTTTGAAGGCTTGTGGGATGTTTTTGAAGCCCCCCACTTTTTGGCATAAAAAAGACCACTGGAATCCCTCTGTATTTCGATGAAAGGAAAGTTGTCAATTGCTCCTTAGTTTCCAACTTCGTGGGAGAGTGCTCTGTTATATTTGGGCCCATTTCAAATGGATTGACCTAGTACGCATTCTCAATGAGTGCATCAAAATTTCAAAAACAATTGACACCTACCATTTTCCTTAGTATACGTCTAACAAAAGCGGAGGTGGTCGAGTGGTGCGAGGCGCGCGCCACCGGTGCGTAGGGTCGTAGGTTCGAGTCCACACTTTATAGGGGTTATTCTAATATGGCTTGGGGGTCGAATAACCTCTCCCCGGGTGTAGATGAGATCGTGCGGCCTAGGAATTACTCTCCATCTGGCCTGGGAGCCGAGTAATTCCTCCCCATGATTTTCTGTTTTGTTTTGTTTTGTTTTTTATTTTTTTGTTTTTGTTGTGTTTGTTTTGTTTTCTTTTTTTGGTTTGGATTAAATTCCTTTTCGCCCGAAATATAATAAAATACAATGAAATGAAAAGAAAAAAAAATTACAAACAGCTTCAACACCAGAAAAACACCGTACCCGGTCGTCTTTCCAGGTCTTAGCGCTCAGTCCCGTTGCTTTTGGTTGTCAATTCGATTATTTTTATTTTGTAGGCGATCTGATAATCTTTCCTTGGATTAGAAAAGATTTCACCTAAACTGTCAGGAAAGAGGAAATTTGCAAGCACAAGTGTCAACCAGTGCCAAGGCCAAGTTTTGCATCAATTTCACAAGGAAACTTTTTGCCTTCTTCTCTGTGTAGCTCAGTGATGAAGTGACGATGGTGCGCATTTCTGGTCCTTCACGGGTGGAACCGGAGTGAATGGGTTAAGACATTTCACTATAAGGATCTTCTTGTCCTACACTCTACAAACAGCATCGCCAAAAAAGTCCTTGGAAATTGTCCTTTTCACTTCCATGCCAGATATCAAGCAGTTGGCTTTTGCGCGTGAGCGAAATAATAGTGGCTAAAACTTGGCTTGAACGGAACAAGTACATGCGAAATTTTGTGCCAAGAGAGCACTGTCTAAGGATATTTAGTCTGTCCTTGAGAAACTGGTACGAACTACATTCGTGTTCAGGAAAGTCCTTGAAAGGGCCTTGAATTGGCGCTAGAAGAAAGGCCGTAAATCCTATTGAGGTTTTCCTTTGACCGCACCCGCATTTTACAGAGAACTGTTGTCAAAACGAACTGGCTCGGAGGTCGGAGGTGAAAAGAAGATGCATGTTTAGACTGACGTCAGGTTCTGACTGATAAATATCACACCAGAATGTTGCAGGTTCTCTTTGTCTCCCCTCCTATTACTTGTCTGGCGTTCATTAAGTTGGCAGGGAGACAGCAGAGACCTAAGACCCGGACAAACACCAACCTTTCTCTTTGTCCAAATGTACAACTGTATCTTGAAGGAGCGAGTAAGCTTGATAACGGTCGCGCGGGAACGACAAGTAATTTAGCCAGGTCAGATAGGATTTTGTTGAGTCAACTTTGTACCTGAATATGTTGATGTCTTTTTAATAACATGAACACTGCAACCTTAACCAACCTCCGCGAGCTGAACGCAGTGGCACTGAAAACGTCCCTTAGCTCGGCAGTCCGCGGACTAACCGTTCCGGCGGCACCGAGCAGGGTGATTTTCAAAAGCTGCCTAGCCAAAGCTGTTTTCTTGTTTGTCGACTTTGAAGGCTTGTGGGATGTTTTTGAAGCCCCCCACTTTTTGGCATAAAAAAGACCACTGGAATCCCTCTGTATTTCGATGAAAGGAAAGTTGTCAATTGCTCCTTAGTTTCCAACTTCGTGGGAGAGTGCTCTGTTATATTTGGGCCCATTTCAAATGGATTGACCTAGTACGCATTCTCAATGAGTGCATCAAAATTTCAAAAACAATTGACACCTACCATTTTCCTTAGTATACGTCTAACAAAAGCGGAGGTGGTCGAGTGGTGCGAGGCGCGCGCCACCGGTGCGTAGGGTCGTAGGTTCGAGTCCACACTTTATAGGGGTTATTCTAATATGGCTTGGGGGTCGAATAACCTCTCCCCGGGTGTAGATGAGATCGTGCGGCCTAGGAATTACTCTCCATCTGGCCTGGGAGCCGAGTAATTCCTCCCCATGATTTTTTGTTTTGTTTTGTTTTGTTTTTTATTTTTTTGTTTTTGTTGTGTTTGTTTTGTTTTCTTTTTTTGGTTTGGATTAAATTCCTTTTCGCCCGAAATATAATAAAATACAATGAAATGAAAAGAAAAAAAAATTACAAACAGCTTCAACACCAGAAAAACACCGTACCCGGTCGTCTTTCCAGGTCTTAGCGCTCAGTCCCGTTGCTTTTGGTTGTCAATTCGATTATTTTTATTTTGTAGGCGATCTGATAATCTTTCCTTGGATTAGAAAAGATTTCACCTAAACTGTCAGGAAAGAGGAAATTTGCAAGCACAAGTGTCAACCAGTGCCAAGGCCAAGTTTTGCATCAATTTCACAAGGAAACTTTTTGCCTTCTTCTCTGTGTAGCTCAGTGATGAAGTGACGATGGTGCGCATTTCTGGTCCTTCACGGGTGGAACCGGAGTGAATGGGTTAAGACATTTCACTATAAGGATCTTCTTGTCCTACACTCTACAAACAGCATCGCCAACATTTGTTAAGTAAACCAGGCTTAGGCCCACTTTGAAATTCAATTAGTTCATGATGTAAGACTCCATATTTCAAGGCCCTTAAACGGTCCTTGAAAAAAGTCCTTGGAAATTGTCCTTTTCACTTCCATGCCAGATATCAAGCAGTTGGCTTTTGCGCGTGAGCGAAATAATAGTGGCTAAAACTTGGCTTGAACGGAACAAGTACATGCGAAATTTTGTGCCAAGAGAGCACTGTCTAAGGATATTTAGTCTGTCCTTGAGAAACTGGTACGAACTACATTCGTGTTCAGGAAAGTCCTTGAAAGGGCCTTGAATTGGCGCTAGAAGAAAGGCCGTAAATCCTATTGAGGTTTTCCTTTGACCGCACCCGCATTTTACAGAGAACTGTTGTCAAAACGAACTGGCTCGGAGGTCGGAGGTGAAAAGAAGATGCATGTTTAGACTGACGTCAGGTTCTGACTGATAAATATCACACCAGAATGTTGCAGGTTCTCTTTGTCTCCCCTCCTATTACTTGTCTGGCGTTCATTAAGTTGGCAGGGAGACAGCAGAGACCTAAGACCCGGACAAACACCAACCTTTCTCTTTGTCCAAATGTACAACTGTATCTTGAAGGAGCGAGTAAGCTTGATAACGGTCGCGCGGGAACGACAAGTAATTTAGCCAGGTCAGATAGGATTTTGTTGAGTCAACTTTGTACCTGAATATGTTGATGTCTTTTTAATAACATGAACACTGCAACCTTAACCAACCTCCGCGAGCTGAACGCAGTGGCACTGAAAACGTCCCTTAGCTCGGCAGTCCGCGGACTAACCGTTCCGGCGGCACCGAGCAGGGTGATTTTCAAAAGCTGCCTAGCCAAAGCTGTTTTCTTGTTTGTCGACTTTGAAGGCTTGTGGGATGTTTTTGAAGCCCCCCACTTTTTGGCATAAAAAAGACCACTGGAATCCCTCTGTATTTCGATGAAAGGAAAGTTGTCAATTGCTCCTTAGTTTCCAACTTCGTGGGAGAGTGCTCTGTTATATTTGGGCCCATTTCAAATGGATTGACCTAGTACGCATTCTCAATGAGTGCATCAAAATTTCAAAAACAATTGACACCTACCATTTTCCTTAGTATACGTCTAACAAAAGCGGAGGTGGTCGAGTGGTGCGAGGCGCGCGCCACCGGTGCGTAGGGTCGTAGGTTCGAGTCCACACTTTATAGGGGTTATTCTAATATGGCTTGGGGGTCGAATAACCTCTCCCCGGGTGTAGATGAGATCGTGCGGCCTAGGAATTACTCTCCATCTGGCCTGGGAGCCGAGTAATTCCTCCCCATGATTTTTTGTTTTGTTTTGTTTTGTTTTTTATTTTTTTGTTTTTGTTGTGTTTGTTTTGTTTTCTTTTTTTGGTTTGGATTAAATTCCTTTTCGCCCGAAATATAATAAAATACAATGAAATGAAAAGAAAAAAAAATTACAAACAGCTTCAACACCAGAAAAACACCGTACCCGGTCGTCTTTCCAGGTCTTAGCGCTCAGTCCCGTTGCTTTTGGTTGTCAATTCGATTATTTTTATTTTGTAGGCGATCTGATAATCTTTCCTTGGATTAGAAAAGATTTCACCTAAACTGTCAGGAAAGAGGAAATTTGCAAGCACAAGTGTCAACCAGTGCCAAGGCCAAGTTTTGCATCAATTTCACAAGGAAACTTTTTGCCTTCTTCTCTGTGTAGCTCAGTGATGAAGTGACGATGGTGCGCATTTCTGGTCCTTCACGGGTGGAACCGGAGTGAATGGGTTAAGACATTTCACTATAAGGATCTTCTTGTCCTACACTCTACAAACAGCATCGCCAACATTTGTTAAGTAAACCAGGCTTAGGCCCACTTTGAAATTCAATTAGTTCATGATGTAAGACTCCATATTTCAAGGCCCTTAAACGGTCCTTGAAAAAAGTCCTTGGAAATTGTCCTTTTCACTTCCATGCCAGATATCAAGCAGTTGGCTTTTGCGCGTGAGCGAAATAATAGTGGCTAAAACTTGGCTTGAACGGAACAAGTACATGCGAAATTTTGTGCCAAGAGAGCACTGTCTAAGGATATTTAGTCTGTCCTTGAGAAACTGGTACGAACTACATTCGTGTTCAGGAAAGTCCTTGAAAGGGCCTTGAATTGGCGCTAGAAGAAAGGCCGTAAATCCTATTGAGGTTTTCCTTTGACCGCACCCGCATTTTACAGAGAACTGTTGTCAAAACGAACTGGCTCGGAGGTCGGAGGTGAAAAGAAGATGCATGTTTAGACTGACGTCAGGTTCTGACTGATAAATATCACACCAGAATGTTGCAGGTTCTCTTTGTCTCCCCTCCTATTACTTGTCTGGCGTTCATTAAGTTGGCAGGGAGACAGCAGAGACCTAAGACCCGGACAAACACCAACCTTTCTCTTTGTCCAAATGTACAACTGTATCTTGAAGGAGCGAGTAAGCTTGATAACGGTCGCGCGGGAACGACAAGTAATTTAGCCAGGTCAGATAGGATTTTGTTGAGTCAACTTTGTACCTGAATATGTTGATGTCTTTTTAATAACATGAACACTGCAACCTTAACCAACCTCCGCGAGCTGAACGCAGTGGCACTGAAAACGTCCCTTAGCTCGGCAGTCCGCGGACTAACCGTTCCGGCGGCACCGAGCAGGGTGATTTTCAAAAGCTGCCTAGCCAAAGCTGTTTTCTTGTTTGTCGACTTTGAAGGCTTGTGGGATGTTTTTGAAGCCCCCCACTTTTTGGCATAAAAAAGACCACTGGAATCCCTCTGTATTTCGATGAAAGGAAAGTTGTCAATTGCTCCTTAGTTTCCAACTTCGTGGGAGAGTGCTCTGTTATATTTGGGCCCATTTCAAATGGATTGACCTAGTACGCATTCTCAATGAGTGCATCAAAATTTCAAAAACAATTGACACCTACCATTTTCCTTAGTATACGTCTAACAAAAGCGGAGGTGGTCGAGTGGTGCGAGGCGCGCGCCACCGGTGCGTAGGGTCGTAGGTTCGAGTCCACACTTTATAGGGGTTATTCTAATATGGCTTGGGGGTCGAATAACCTCTCCCCGGGTGTAGATGAGATCGTGCGGCCTAGGAATTACTCTCCATCTGGCCTGGGAGCCGAGTAATTCCTCCCCATGATTTTTTGTTTTGTTTTGGTTTGTTTTTTATTTTTTTGTTTTTGTTGTGTTTGTTTTGTTTTCTTTTTTTGGTTTGGATTAAATTCCTTTTCGCCCGAAATATAATAAAATACAATGAAATGAAAAGAAAAAAAAATTACAAACAGCTTCAACACCAGAAAAACACCGTACCCGGTCGTCTTTCCAGGTCTTAGCGCTCAGTCCCGTTGCTTTTGGTTGTCAATTCGATTATTTTTATTTTGTAGGCGATCTGATAATCTTTCCTTGGATTAGAAAAGATTTCACCTAAACTGTCAGGAAAGAGGAAATTTGCAAGCACAAGTGTCAACCAGTGCCAAGGCCAAGTTTTGCATCAATTTCACAAGGAAACTTTTTGCCTTCTTCTCTGTGTAGCTCAGTGATGAAGTGACGATGGTGCGCATTTCTGGTCCTTCACGGGTGGAACCGGAGTGAATGGGTTAAGACATTTCACTATAAGGATCTTCTTGTCCTACACTCTACAAACAGCATCGCCAACATTTGTTAAGTAAACCAGGCTTAGGCCCACTTTGAAATTCAATTAGTTCATGATGTAAGACTCCATATTTCAAGGCCCTTAAACGGTCCTTGAAAAAAGTCCTTGGAAATTGTCCTTTTCACTTCCATGCCAGATATCAAGCAGTTGGCTTTTGCGCGTGAGCGAAATAATAGTGGCTAAAACTTGGCTTGAACGGAACAAGTACATGCGAAATTTTGTGCCAAGAGAGCACTGTCTAAGGATATTTAGTCTGTCCTTGAGAAACTGGTACGAACTACATTCGTGTTCAGGAAAGTCCTTGAAAGGGCCTTGAATTGGCGCTAGAAGAAAGGCCGTAAATCCTATTGAGGTTTTCCTTTGACCGCACCCGCATTTTACAGAGAACTGTTGTCAAAACGAACTGGCTCGGAGGTCGGAGGTGAAAAGAAGATGCATGTTTAGACTGACGTCAGGTTCTGACTGATAAATATCACACCAGAATGTTGCAGGTTCTCTTTGTCTCCCCTCCTATTACTTGTCTGGCGTTCATTAAGTTGGCAGGGAGACAGCAGAGACCTAAGACCCGGACAAACACCAACCTTTCTCTTTGTCCAAATGTACAACTGTATCTTGAAGGAGCGAGTAAGCTTGATAACGGTCGCGCGGGAACGACAAGTAATTTAGCCAGGTCAGATAGGATTTTGTTGAGTCAACTTTGTACCTGAATATGTTGATGTCTTTTTAATAACATGAACACTGCAACCTTAACCAACCTCCGCGAGCTGAACGCAGTGGCACTGAAAACGTCCCTTAGCTCGGCAGTCCGCGGACTAACCGTTCCGGCGGCACCGAGCAGGGTGATTTTCAAAAGCTGCCTAGCCAAAGCTGTTTTCTTGTTTGTCGACTTTGAAGGCTTGTGGGATGTTTTTGAAGCCCCCCACTTTTTGGCATAAAAAAGACCACTGGAATCCCTCTGTATTTCGATGAAAGGAAAGTTGTCAATTGCTCCTTAGTTTCCAACTTCGTGGGAGAGTGCTCTGTTATATTTGGGCCCATTTCAAATGGATTGACCTAGTACGCATTCTCAATGAGTGCATCAAAATTTCAAAAACAATTGACACCTACCATTTTCCTTAGTATACGTCTAACAAAAGCGGAGGTGGTCGAGTGGTGCGAGGCGCGCGCCACCGGTGCGTAGGGTCGTAGGTTCGAGTCCACACTTTATAGGGGTTATTCTAATATGGCTTGGGGGTCGAATAACCTCTCCCCGGGTGTAGATGAGATCGTGCGGCCTAGGAATTACTCTCCATCTGGCCTGGGAGCCGAGTAATTCCTCCCCATGATTTTTTGTTTTGTTTTGTTTTGTTTTTTATTTTTTTGTTTTTGTTGTGTTTGTTTTGTTTTCTTTTTTTGGTTTGGATTAAATTCCTTTTCGCCCGAAATATAATAAAATACAATGAAATGAAAAGAAAAAAAAATTACAAACAGCTTCAACACCAGAAAAACACCGTACCCGGTCGTCTTTCCAGGTCTTAGCGCTCAGTCCCGTTGCTTTTGGTTGTCAATTCGATTATTTTTATTTTGTAGGCGATCTGATAATCTTTCCTTGGATTAGAAAAGATTTCACCTAAACTGTCAGGAAAGAGGAAATTTGCAAGCACAAGTGTCAACCAGTGCCAAGGCCAAGTTTTGCATCAATTTCACAAGGAAACTTTTTGCCTTCTTCTCTGTGTAGCTCAGTGATGAAGTGACGATGGTGCGCATTTCTGGTCCTTCACGGGTGGAACCGGAGTGAATGGGTTAAGACATTTCACTATAAGGATCTTCTTGTCCTACACTCTACAAACAGCATCGCCAAAAAAGTCCTTGGAAATTGTCCTTTTCACTTCCATGCCAGATATCAAGCAGTTGGCTTTTGCGCGTGAGCGAAATAATAGTGGCTAAAACTTGGCTTGAACGGAACAAGTACATGCGAAATTTTGTGCCAAGAGAGCACTGTCTAAGGATATTTAGTCTGTCCTTGAGAAACTGGTACGAACTACATTCGTGTTCAGGAAAGTCCTTGAAAGGGCCTTGAATTGGCGCTAGAAGAAAGGCCGTAAATCCTATTGAGGTTTTCCTTTGACCGCACCCGCATTTTACAGAGAACTGTTGTCAAAACGAACTGGCTCGGAGGTCGGAGGTGAAAAGAAGATGCATGTTTAGACTGACGTCAGGTTCTGACTGATAAATATCACACCAGAATGTTGCAGGTTCTCTTTGTCTCCCCTCCTATTACTTGTCTGGCGTTCATTAAGTTGGCAGGGAGACAGCAGAGACCTAAGACCCGGACAAACACCAACCTTTCTCTTTGTCCAAATGTACAACTGTATCTTGAAGGAGCGAGTAAGCTTGATAACGGTCGCGCGGGAACGACAAGTAATTTAGCCAGGTCAGATAGGATTTTGTTGAGTCAACTTTGTACCTGAATATGTTGATGTCTTTTTAATAACATGAACACTGCAACCTTAACCAACCTCCGCGAGCTGAACGCAGTGGCACTGAAAACGTCCCTTAGCTCGGCAGTCCGCGGACTAACCGTTCCGGCGGCACCGAGCAGGGTGATTTTCAAAAGCTGCCTAGCCAAAGCTGTTTTCTTGTTTGTCGACTTTGAAGGCTTGTGGGATGTTTTTGAAGTCCCCCACTTTTTGGCATAAAAAAGACCACTGGAATCCCTCTGTATTTCGATGAAAGGAAAGTTGTCAATTGCTCCTTAGTTTCCAACTTCGTGGGAGAGTGCTCTGTTATATTTGGGCCCATTTCAAATGGATTGACCTAGTACGCATTCTCAATGAGTGCATCAAAATTTCAAAAACAATTGACACCTACCATTTTCCTTAGTATACGTCTAACAAAAGCGGAGGTGGTCGAGTGGTGCGAGGCGCGCGCCACCGGTGCGTAGGGTCGTAGGTTCGAGTCCACACTTTATAGGGGTTATTCTAATATGGCTTGGGGGTCGAATAACCTCTCCCCGGGTGTAGATGAGATCGTGCGGCCTAGGAATTACTCTCCATCTGGCCTGGGAGCCGAGTAATTCCTCCCCATGATTTTTTGTTTTGTTTTGTTTTGTTTTTTATTTTTTTGTTTTTGTTGTGTTTGTTTTGTTTTCTTTTTTTGGTTTGGATTAAATTCCTTTTCGCCCGAAATATAATAAAATACAATGAAATGAAAAGAAAAAAAAATTACAAACAGCTTCAACACCAGAAAAACACCGTACCCGGTCGTCTTTCCAGGTCTTAGCGCTCAGTCCCGTTGCTTTTGGTTGTCAATTCGATTATTTTTATTTTGTAGGCGATCTGATAATCTTTCCTTGGATTAGAAAAGATTTCACCTAAACTGTCAGGAAAGAGGAAATTTGCAAGCACAAGTGTCAACCAGTGCCAAGGCCAAGTTTTGCATCAATTTCACAAGGAAACTTTTTGCCTTCTTCTCTGTGTAGCTCAGTGATGAAGTGACGATGGTGCGCATTTCTGGTCCTTCACGGGTGGAACCGGAGTGAATGGGTTAAGACATTTCACTATAAGGATCTTCTTGTCCTACACTCTACAAACAGCATCGCCAACATTTGTTAAGTAAACCAGGCTTAGGCCCACTTTGAAATTCAATTAGTTCATGATGTAAGACTCCATATTTCAAGGCCCTTAAACGGTCCTTGAAAAAAGTCCTTGGAAATTGTCCTTTTCACTTCCATGCCAGATATCAAGCAGTTGGCTTTTGCGCGTGAGCGAAATAATAGTGGCTAAAACTTGGCTTGAACGGAACAAGTACATGCGAAATTTTGTGCCAAGAGAGCACTGTCTAAGGATATTTAGTCTGTCCTTGAGAAACTGGTACGAACTACATTCGTGTTCAGGAAAGTCCTTGAAAGGGCCTTGAATTGGCGCTAGAAGAAAGGCCGTAAATCCTATTGAGGTTTTCCTTTGACCGCACCCGCATTTTACAGAGAACTGTTGTCAAAACGAACTGGCTCGGAGGTCGGAGGTGAAAAGAAGATGCATGTTTAGACTGACGTCAGGTTCTGACTGATAAATATCACACCAGAATGTTGCAGGTTCTCTTTGTCTCCCCTCCTATTACTTGTCTGGCGTTCATTAAGTTGGCAGGGAGACAGCAGAGACCTAAGACCCGGACAAACACCAACCTTTCTCTTTGTCCAAATGTACAACTGTATCTTGAAGGAGCGAGTAAGCTTGATAACGGTCGCGCGGGAACGACAAGTAATTTAGCCAGGTCAGATAGGATTTTGTTGAGTCAACTTTGTACCTGAATATGTTGATGTCTTTTTAATAACATGAACACTGCAACCTTAACCAACCTCCGCGAGCTGAACGCAGTGGCACTGAAAACGTCCCTTAGCTCGGCAGTCCGCGGACTAACCGTTCCGGCGGCACCGAGCAGGGTGATTTTCAAAAGCTGCCTAGCCAAAGCTGTTTTCTTGTTTGTCGACTTTGAAGGCTTGTGGGATGTTTTTGAAGCCCCCCACTTTTTGGCATAAAAAAGACCACTGGAATCCCTCTGTATTTCGATGAAAGGAAAGTTGTCAATTGCTCCTTAGTTTCCAACTTCGTGGGAGAGTGCTCTGTTATATTTGGGCCCATTTCAAATGGATTGACCTAGTACGCATTCTCAATGAGTGCATCAAAATTTCAAAAACAATTGACACCTACCATTTTCCTTAGTATACGTCTAACAAAAGCGGAGGTGGTCGAGTGGTGCGAGGCGCGCGCCACCGGTGCGTAGGGTCGTAGGTTCGAGTCCACACTTTATAGGGGTTATTCTAATATGGCTTGGGGGTCGAATAACCTCTCCCCGGGTGTAGATGAGATCGTGCGGCCTAGGAATTACTCTCCATCTGGCCTGGGAGCCGAGTAATTCCTCCCCATGATTTTTTGTTTTGTTTTGTTTTGTTTTTTATTTTTTTGTTTTTGTTGTGTTTGTTTTGTTTTCTTTTTTTGGTTTGGATTAAATTCCTTTTCGCCCGAAATATAATAAAATACAATGAAATGAAAAGAAAAAAAAATTACAAACAGCTTCAACACCAGAAAAACACCGTACCCGGTCGTCTTTCCAGGTCTTAGCGCTCAGTCCCGTTGCTTTTGGTTGTCAATTCGATTATTTTTATTTTGTAGGCGATCTGATAATCTTTCCTTGGATTAGAAAAGATTTCACCTAAACTGTCAGGAAAGAGGAAATTTGCAAGCACAAGTGTCAACCAGTGCCAAGGCCAAGTTTTGCATCAATTTCACAAGGAAACTTTTTGCCTTCTTCTCTGTGTAGCTCAGTGATGAAGTGACGATGGTGCGCATTTCTGGTCCTTCACGGGTGGAACCGGAGTGAATGGGTTAAGACATTTCACTATAAGGATCTTCTTGTCCTACACTCTACAAACAGCATCGCCAACATTTGTTAAGTAAACCAGGCTTAGGCCCACTTTGAAATTCAATTAGTTCATGATGTAAGACTCCATATTTCAAGGCCCTTAAACGGTCCTTGAAAAAAGTCCTTGGAAATTGTCCTTTTCACTTCCATGCCAGATATCAAGCAGTTGGCTTTTGCGCGTGAGCGAAATAATAGTGGCTAAAACTTGGCTTGAACGGAACAAGTACATGCGAAATTTTGTGCCAAGAGAGCACTGTCTAAGGATATTTAGTCTGTCCTTGAGAAACTGGTACGAACTACATTCGTGTTCAGGAAAGTCCTTGAAAGGGCCTTGAATTGGCGCTAGAAGAAAGGCCGTAAATCCTATTGAGGTTTTCCTTTGACCGCACCCGCATTTTACAGAGAACTGTTGTCAAAACGAACTGGCTCGGAGGTCGGAGGTGAAAAGAAGATGCATGTTTAGACTGACGTCAGGTTCTGACTGATAAATATCACACCAGAATGTTGCAGGTTCTCTTTGTCTCCCCTCCTATTACTTGTCTGGCGTTCATTAAGTTGGCAGGGAGACAGCAGAGACCTAAGACCCGGACAAACACCAACCTTTCTCTTTGTCCAAATGTACAACTGTATCTTGAAGGAGCGAGTAAGCTTGATAACGGTCGCGCGGGAACGACAAGTAATTTAGCCAGGTCAGATAGGATTTTGTTGAGTCAACTTTGTACCTGAATATGTTGATGTCTTTTTAATAACATGAACACTGCAACCTTAACCAACCTCCGCGAGCTGAACGCAGTGGCACTGAAAACGTCCCTTAGCTCGGCAGTCCGCGGACTAACCGTTCCGGCGGCACCGAGCAGGGTGATTTTCAAAAGCTGCCTAGCCAAAGCTGTTTTCTTGTTTGTCGACTTTGAAGGCTTGTGGGATGTTTTTGAAGCCCCCCACTTTTTGGCATAAAAAAGACCACTGGAATCCCTCTGTATTTCGATGAAAGGAAAGTTGTCAATTGCTCCTTAGTTTCCAACTTCGTGGGAGAGTGCTCTGTTATATTTGGGCCCATTTCAAATGGATTGACCTAGTACGCATTCTCAATGAGTGCATCAAAATTTCAAAAACAATTGACACCTACCATTTTCCTTAGTATACGTCTAACAAAAGCGGAGGTGGTCGAGTGGTGCGAGGCGCGCGCCACCGGTGCGTAGGGTCGTAGGTTCGAGTCCACACTTTATAGGGGTTATTCTAATATGGCTTGGGGGTCGAATAACCTCTCCCCGGGTGTAGATGAGATCGTGCGGCCTAGGAATTACTCTCCATCTGGCCTGGGAGCCGAGTAATTCCTCCCCATGATTTTTTGTTTTGTTTTGTTTTGTTTTTTATTTTTTTGTTTTTGTTGTGTTTGTTTTGTTTTCTTTTTTTGGTTTGGATTAAATTCCTTTTCGCCCGAAATATAATAAAATACAATGAAATGAAAAGAAAAAAAAATTACAAACAGCTTCAACACCAGAAAAACACCGTACCCGGTCGTCTTTCCAGGTCTTAGCGCTCAGTCCCGTTGCTTTTGGTTGTCAATTCGATTATTTTTATTTTGTAGGCGATCTGATAATCTTTCCTTGGATTAGAAAAGATTTCACCTAAACTGTCAGGAAAGAGGAAATTTGCAAGCACAAGTGTCAACCAGTGCCAAGGCCAAGTTTTGCATCAATTTCACAAGGAAACTTTTTGCCTTCTTCTCTGTGTAGCTCAGTGATGAAGTGACGATGGTGCGCATTTCTGGTCCTTCACGGGTGGAACCGGAGTGAATGGGTTAAGACATTTCACTATAAGGATCTTCTTGTCCTACACTCTACAAACAGCATCGCCAACATTTGTTAAGTAAACCAGGCTTAGGCCCACTTTGAAATTCAATTAGTTCATGATGTAAGACTCCATATTTCAAGGCCCTTAAACGGTCCTTGAAAAAAGTCCTTGGAAATTGTCCTTTTCACTTCCATGCCAGATATCAAGCAGTTGGCTTTTGCGCGTGAGCGAAATAATAGTGGCTAAAACTTGGCTTGAACGGAACAAGTACATGCGAAATTTTGTGCCAAGAGAGCACTGTCTAAGGATATTTAGTCTGTCCTTGAGAAACTGGTACGAACTACATTCGTGTTCAGGAAAGTCCTTGAAAGGGCCTTGAATTGGCGCTAGAAGAAAGGCCGTAAATCCTATTGAGGTTTTCCTTTGACCGCACCCGCATTTTACAGAGAACTGTTGTCAAAACGAACTGGCTCGGAGGTCGGAGGTGAAAAGAAGATGCATGTTTAGACTGACGTCAGGTTCTGACTGATAAATATCACACCAGAATGTTGCAGGTTCTCTTTGTCTCCCCTCCTATTACTTGTCTGGCGTTCATTAAGTTGGCAGGGAGACAGCAGAGACCTAAGACCCGGACAAACACCAACCTTTCCCTTTGTCCAAATGTACAACTGTATCTTGAAGGAGCGAGTAAGCTTGATAACGGTCGCGCGGGAACGACAAGTAATTTAGCCAGGTCAGATAGGATTTTGTTGAGTCAACTTTGTACCTGAATATGTTGATGTCTTTTTAATAACATGAACACTGCAACCTTAACCAACCTCCGCGAGCTGAACGCAGTGGCACTGAAAACGTCCCTTAGCTCGGCAGTCCGCGAACTAACCGTTCCGGCGGCACCGAGCAGGGTGATTTTCAAAAGCTGCCTAGCCAAAGCTGTTTTCTTGTTTGTCGACTTTGAAGGCTTGTGGGATGTTTTTGAAGCCCCCCACTTTTTGGCATAAAAAAGACCACTGGAATCCCTCTGTATTTCGATGAAAGGAAAGTTGTCAATTGCTCCTTAGTTTCCAACTTCGTGGGAGAGTGCTCTGTTATATTTGGGCCCATTTCAAATGGATTGACCTAGTACGCATTCTCAATGAGTGCATCAAAATTTCAAAAACAATTGACACCTACCATTTTCCTTAGTATACGTCTAACAAAAGCGGAGGTGGTCGAGTGGTGCGAGGCGCGCGCCACCGGTGCGTAGGGTCGTAGGTTCGAGTCCACACTTTATAGGGGTTATTCTAATATGGCTTGGGGGTCGAATAACCTCTCCCCGGGTGTAGATGAGATCGTGCGGCCTAGGAATTACTCTCCATCTGGCCTGGGAGCCGAGTAATTCCTCCCCATGATTTTTTGTTTTGTTTTGTTTTGTTTTTTATTTTTTTGTTTTTGTTGTGTTTGCTTTGTTTTCTTTTTTTGGTTTGGATTAAATTCCTTTTCGCCCGAAATATAATAAAATACAATGAAATGAAAAGAAAAAAAAATTACAAACAGCTTCAACACCAGAAAAACACCGTACCCGGTCGTCTTTCCAGGTCTTAGCGCTCAGTCCCGTTGCTTTTGGTTGTCAATTCGATTATTTTTATTTTGTAGGCGATCTGATAATCTTTCCTTGGATTAGAAAAGATTTCACCTAAACTGTCAGGAAAGAGGAAATTTGCAAGCACAAGTGTCAACCAGTGCCAAGGCCAAGTTTTGCATCAATTTCACAAGGAAACTTTTTGCCTTCTTCTCTGTGTAGCTCAGTGATGAAGTGACGATGGCGCGCATTTCTGGTCCTTCACGGGTGGAACCGGAGTGAATGGGTTAAGACATTTCACTATAAGGATCTTCTTGTCCTACACTCTACAAACAGCATCGCCAACATTTGTTAAGTAAACCAGGCTTAGGCCCACTTTGAAATTCAATTAGTTCATGATGTAAGACTCCATATTTCAAGGCCCTTAAACGGTCCTTGAAAAAAGTCCTTGGAAATTGTCCTTTTCACTTCCATGCCAGATATCAAGCAGTTGGCTTTTGCGCGTGAGCGAAATAATAGTGGCTAAAACTTGGCTTGAACGGAACAAGTACATGCGAAATTTTGTGCCAAGAGAGCACTGTCTAAGGATATTTAGTCTGTCCTTGAGAAACTGGTACGAACTACATTCGTGTTCAGGAAAGTCCTTGAAAGGGCCTTGAATTGGCGCTAGAAGAAAGGCCGTAAATCCTATTGAGGTTTTCCTTTGACCGCACCCGCATTTTACAGAGAACTGTTGTCAAAACGAACTGGCTCGGAGGTCGGAGGTGAAAAGAAGATGCATGTTTAGACTGACGTCAGGTTCTGACTGATAAATATCACACCAGAATGTTGCAGGTTCTCTTTGTCTCCCCTCCTATTACTTGTCTGGCGTTCATTAAGTTGGCAGGGAGACAGCAGAGACCTAAGACCCGGACAAACACCAACCTTTCTCTTTGTCCAAATGTACAACTGTATCTTGAAGGAGCGAGTAAGCTTGATAACGGTCGCGCGGGAACGACAAGTAATTTAGCAGGTCAGATAGGATTTTGTTGAGTCAACTTTGTACCTGAATATGTTGATGTCTTTTTAATAACATGAACACTGCAACCTTAACCAACCTCCGCGAGCTGAACGCAGTGGCACTGAAAACGTCCCTTAGCTCGGCAGTCCGCGGACTAACCGTTCCGGCGGCACCGAGCAGGGTGATTTTCAAAAGCTGCCTAGCCAAAGCTGTTTTCTTGTTTGTCGACTTTGAAGGCTTGTGGGATGTTTTTGAAGCCCCCCACTTTTTGGCATAAAAAAGACCACTGGAATCCCTCTGTATTTCGATGAAAGGAAAGTTGTCAATTGCTCCTTAGTTTCCAACTTCGTGGGAGAGTGCTCTGTTATATTTGGGCCCATTTCAAATGGATTGACCTAGTACGCATTCTCAATGAGTGCATCAAAATTTCAAAAACAATTGACACCTACCATTTTCCTTAGTATACGTCTAACAAAAGCGGAGGTGGTCGAGTGGTGCGAGGCGCGCGCCACCGGTGCGTAGGGTCGTAGGTTCGAGTCCACACTTTATAGGGGTTATTCTAATATGGCTTGGGGGTCGAATAACCTCTCCCCGGGTGTAGATGAGATCGTGCGGCCTAGGAATTACTCTCCGTCTGGCCTGGGAGCCGAGTAATTCCTCCCCATGATTTTTTGTTTTGTTTTGTTTTGTTTTTTATTTTTTTGTTTTTGTTGTGTTTGTTTTGTTTTCTTTTTTTGGTTTGGATTAAATTCCTTTTCGCCCGAAATATAATAAAATACAATGAAATGAAAAGAAAAAAAAATTACAAACAGCTTCAACACCAGAAAAACACCGTACCCGGTCGTCTTTCCAGGTCTTAGCGCTCAGTCCCGTTGCTTTTGGTTGTCAATTCGATTATTTTTATTTTGTAGGCGATCTGATAATCTTTCCTTGGATTAGAAAAGATTTCACCTAAACTGTCAGGAAAGAGGAAATTTGCAAGCACAAGTGTCAACCAGTGCCAAGGCCAAGTTTTGCATCAATTTCACAAGGAAACTTTTTGCCTTCTTCTCTGTGTAGCTCAGTGATGAAGTGACGATGGTGCGCATTTCTGGTCCTTCACGGGTGGAACCGGAGTGAATGGGTTAAGACATTTCACTATAAGGATCTTCTTGTCCTACACTCTACAAACAGCATCGCCAACATTTGTTAAGTAAACCAGGCTTAGGCCCACTTTGAAATTCAATTAGTTCATGATGTAAGACTCCATATTTCAAGGCCCTTAAACGGTCCTTGAAAAAAGTCCTTGGAAATTGTCCTTTTCACTTCCATGCCAGATATCAAGCAGTTGGCTTTTGCGCGTGAGCGAAATAATAGTGGCTAAAACTTGGCTTGAACGGAACAAGTACATGCGAAATTTTGTGCCAAGAGAGCACTGTCTAAGGATATTTAGTCTGTCCTTGAGAAACTGGTACGAACTACATTCGTGTTCAGGAAAGTCCTTGAAAGGGCCTTGAATTGGCGCTAGAAGAAAGGCCGTAAATCCTATTGAGGTTTTCCTTTGACCGCACCCGCATTTTACAGAGAACTGTTGTCAAAACGAACTGGCTCGGAGGTCGGAGGTGAAAAGAAGATGCATGTTTAGACTGACGTCAGGTTCTGACTGATAAATATCACACCAGAATGTTGCAGGTTCTCTTTGTCTCCCCTCCTATTACTTGTCTGGCGTTCATTAAGTTGGCAGGGAGACAGCAGAGACCTAAGACCCGGACAAACACCAACCTTTCTCTTTGTCCAAATGTACAACTGTATCTTGAAGGAGCGAGTAAGCTTGATAACGGTCGCGCGGGAACGACAAGTAATTTAGCCAGGTCAGATAGGATTTTGTTGAGTCAACTTTGTACCTGAATATGTTGATGTCTTTTTAATAACATGAACACTGCAACCTTAACCAACCTCCGCGAGCTGAACGCAGTGGCACTGAAAACGTCCCTTAGCTCGGCAGTCCGCGGACTAACCGTTCCGGCGGCACCGAGCAGGGTGATTTTCAAAAGCTGCCTAGCCAAAGCTGTTTTCTTGTTTGTCGACTTTGAAGGCTTGTGGGATGTTTTTGAAGCCCCCCACTTTTTGGCATAAAAAAGACCACTGGAATCCCTCTGTATTTCGATGAAAGGAAAGTTGTCAATTGCTCCTTAGTTTCCAACTTCGTGGGAGAGTGCTCTGTTATATTTGGGCCCATTTCAAATGGATTGACCTAGTACGCATTCTCAATGAGTGCATCAAAATTTCAAAAACAATTGACACCTACCATTTTCCTTAGTATACGTCTAACAAAAGCGGAGGTGGTCGAGTGGTGCGAGGCGCGCGCCACCGGTGCGTAGGGTCGTAGGTTCGAGTCCACACTTTATAGGGGTTATTCTAATATGGCTTGGGGGTCGAATAACCTCTCCCCGGGTGTAGATGAGATCGTGCGGCCTAGGAATTACTCTCCATCTGGCCTGGGAGCCGAGTAATTCCTCCCTCCTCCCCATGATTTTTTGTTTTGTTTTGTTTTGTTTTTTATTTTTTTTGTTTTTGTTGTGTTTGTTTTGTTTTCTTTTTTTGGTTTGGATTAAATTCCTTTTCGCCCGAAATATAATAAAATACAATGAAATGAAAAGAAAAAAAAAATTACAAACAGCTTCAACACCAGAAAAACACCGTACCCGGTCGTCTTTCCAGGTCTTAGCGCTCAGTCCCGTTGCTTTTGGTTGTCAATTCGATTATTTTTATTTTGTAGGCGATCTGATAATCTTTCCTTGGATTAGAAAAGATTTCACCTAAACTGTCAGGAAAGAGGAAATTTGCAAGCACAAGTGTCAACCAGTGCCAAGGCCAAGTTTTGCATCAATTTCACAAGGAAACTTTTTGCCTTCTTCTCTGTGTAGCTCAGTGATGAAGTGACGATGGTGCGCATTTCTGGTCCTTCACGGGTGGAACGGGAGTGAATGGGTTAAGACATTTCACTATAAGGACCTTCTTGTCCTACACTCTACAAACAGCATCGCCAACATTTGTTAAGTAAACCAGGCTTAGGCCCACTTTGAAATTCAATTAGTTCATGATGTAAGACTCCATATTTCAAGGCCCTTAAACGATCCTTGAAAAAAGTCTTTGGAAATTGTCGTTTTCACTTCCATGCCAGATATCAAGCAGTTGGCTTTTGCGCGTGAGCGAAATAATAATGGCTAAAACTTGGCTTGAACGGAACAAGTACATGCGAAATTTTGTGCCAAGAGAGCACTGTCTAAGGATATTTAGTTTGTCCTTGAGAAACTGGTACAAACTACATTCGTGTTCAGGAACATCCTTGAAAGGCCCTTGAATTTGCGCTAGAAGAAAGGCTGTAAATCCTATAGAGGTTTTCCTTTGACCGCACCCGCGTTTTACAGAGAACTGTTGTCAAAAGGGGACTGGGGCTAGCTGTCATGGCGGTCGGTGCGTCTCTTTAACCGTCCAAGAAACTATGGGAGATTCGTGACACCGGAGATTTATTTGGTACTGGTGTTGACTTGAATCAATCCCTGATGACTTGCAAAAAACTGACTTACAATGAAAAAGGCTTTTCAGACCTAAAAATGGCGAAAAACAAAGAAAAGAAACGTGCACGTGGGTCAAGTTCGACTGCCGAAGAAGATGTATCAGACGAAATGATCCTGGAAAAGCTGTCCAAGATTCACGAGGACATTAAAACATTAAAGGAGGAACTCAAAGGTGAAATTCAGGCAGTCAAATCAGAATTAAGCGAAGCAACGAAGTCGTTGAGCGCCGTATGGGAAGAAGTGCAATCACTTAAACAGAAAAACAAAAATTTACAAGACCAGTGCGATAGCACCACGAGAGAGAACAACAAACTAAACGAGGAGATCAGCACTCTTAAAAATCGTCTAATTAAACTGGAAGATTACTCTAGGCGAGAGAATCTTCGTTTCTACAACATTGCAGAAAATCCTGGAGAGAGCAATGAGGAATGTTCGCGTAAAGTGATGGAAGTACTAACTGAACTCGGCGCCATTCCAGAAAACATTATGTTTCATGCTATGCATCGAACAGGAAATCCAAATAATACAGCTTCCTCGAACAGCGCTGCAAACAACGAAGAGTCGACAGAGTCAAGAGAAGGGGCATCACGTCCTCCACGCCCACGTCCAATTTTAGACCGTTTCGTTTCAAGAATGGATAGCGATTGGATTTGGGAAAACAGGAAGAAGCTAATGAACAGTTCTCGCTTCTCATCGGTGTTTATTGACAAAGACCTTTCCCCAGAATCAGCAAAACAACGCGGGAAGCTCCGCGCCGCATATAAGAAAGCCAAGGAACTGGACATCGGAAGAGTATTCATAAAAGGTAAAAATTTGACAGTAAATAGTACCGTTTATTCAGTGGACAACCTACCGGACTATCTTTTGCCACAGAAAAATGTCAGTGATTAGCTAACATGCAAGCTTATCCTTAAAATTTATTAGTCTTAGTACCAGTTTATGGTTTTTCTTTTCAAGAATTTTAATATTGCTAGTGTAGGATTCAGTATTCGCGTAATGATTATCATATATATTTATATATTTTATTTCGCGGTTAGCTTCGTTTTGCTTGTTTAAACAACTTTGCTAAAATTTAATTTATATGTTAAAACTAACTTCGCCAGCCCAAAGTGCATAAATTTACTTGCCATAGTTTGAATGTCTTTCAAAACAATAGTCCCGAGCCCCTGAGGTCGCACTAAAGGTGAATCTTGCGAACCTTTTTTAACAACTACGTATATCGCTGCTTAGTTGCAAGGGGCATGCTTAATTGCTTAAGTTCAATTATATGTTTAATTTTTCTTTACTTTCTTACTTGTGTTTTAATATTTCTTTTCATTCCCTTCACTGGTGGAGTTTTCTTTCAGTTTTCTCACATTTTTCGACCCTTTCACACTGGTTTGAACGAATGGTTATTTCCTTTTACACATAGCTCACCACGCAGCTTTTCCCATCGGCCTATATTCGTTTCGTCCTCGCAGTATGGTGTGTAAAATATTAATTTTAAACTTGTATCCCTAAACGTCCGAGGGATTCGCTCCTTTGAGAAGCGAAAGGCCGTATTTAATTGGCTTCACAAATCTCACGCCGATATATGTTTTTTACAAGAGACCTACAGTACTCCAGAAGTAGTTAACATATGGAAAAAACAATGGAAGGGTGATACCTTTTTCTCGCATGGTAGTTGTCACAGTAAAGGTACAATGATTCTCGTGAAGGAACATTTAGATTTCAAGCTAATTTCGTCAAAGATTGATCCATTAGGTCGTTACATTTTTTTGGAAGTTGAGATCCAAGATTCGCCTTTCGTCCTTCTGAATATTTATGCTCCTGTGCGAGGCGCGCGCCACCGGTGCGTAGGGTCGTAGGTTCGAGTCCACACTTTATAGGGGTTATTCTAATATGGCTTGGGGGTCGAATAACCTCTCCCCGGGTGTAGATGAGATCGTGCGGCCTAGGAATTACTCTCCATCTGGCCTGGGAGCCGAGTAATTCCCCCCCATGATTTTTTTCTTTTGTTTTTTTTTGTTGTTGTTGTTGTTGTTTTTGTTTTGTCTTCTTTTTTTGGTTTGGATTAAATTCCTTTTCGCCCGAAATATAATAAAATACAATGAAATGAAAAGAAAGAAAAAATTACAAACAGCTTCAACACCAGAAAAACACCGTACCCGGTCGTCTTTCCAGGTCTTAGCGCTCAGTCCCGTTGTTTTTGGTTGTCAATTCGATTATTTTTATTTTGTAGGCGATCTGATAATCTTTCCTTGGATTAGAAAAGATTTCACCTAAACTGTCAGAAAAGAGGAAATTTGCAAGCACAAGTGTCAACCAGTGCCAAGGCCACGTTTTGCATCAATTTCACAAGGAAACTTTTTGCCTTCTTCTCTGTGTAGCTCAGTGATGAAGTGACGATGGTGCGCATTTCTGGTCCTTCACGGGTGGAACGGGAGTGAATGGGTTAAGACATTTCACTATAAGGATCTTCTTGTCCTACACTCTACAAACAGCATCGCCAACATTTGTTAAGTAAACCAGGCTTAGGCCCACTTTGAAATTCAATTAGTTCATGATGTAAGACTCCATATTTCAAGGCCCTTAAACGGTCCTTGAAAAAAGTCCTTGGAAATTGTCGTTTTCACTTCCATGCCAGATATCAAGCAGTTGGCTTTTGCGCGTGAGCGAAATAATAATGGCTAAAACTTGGCTTGAACGGAACAAGTACATGCGAAATTTTGTGCCAAGAGAGCACTGTCTAAGGATATTTAGTTTGTCCTTGAGAAACTGGTACAAACTACATTCGTGTTCAGGAAAATCCTTGAAAGGCCCTTGAATTCGTGCTAGAAGAAAGGCTGTAAATCCTATAGAGGTTTTCCTTTGACCGCACCCACATTTTACACTGAGAGAACTGTTGTCGAAACGAACTGGCTGGGAGGTCGGAGGTGAAAAGAAGATGCATGATTAGACTGACGTCAGGTTCTGACTGATAAATATCACACCAGAATGTTGCAGGTTCTCTTTGTCTCCCCTCCTATTACTTGTCCGGCGTTCATTAAGTTGGCAGGGAGACAGCAGAGACCTAAGACCCGGACAAACACCAACCTTTCTCTTTGTCCAAATGTACAACTGTATCTTGAAGGAGCGAGTAAGCTTGTTAACGGTCGCGCGGGAACGAGAAGTAATTTAGCCAGGTCAGATAGGATTTTGTTGAGTCAACTTTGTACTTGAATATGTTAACGTCTTTTTAATAACATGAACACTGCAACCTTAACCAACCTCCGCGAGCTGAACGCAGTGGCACTGAAAACGTCCCTTAGCTGGGCAGTCCGCGGCCTAACCGTTCCGGCACCGAGCAGGGTGATTTTGATTTTCAAAAGCTGCCTAGCCAAAGCTGTTTTCTTGCCAGGTCAGATAGGATTTTGTTGAGTCAATTTTGTACTTGAATAAGTTGATATCTTTTTAATAACATGAACACTGCAACGTTAACCAACCTTTGCAAGCTGAACCCAGTGGCACTGAAAACGTCCCTTAGCTCGGCAGTCCGCGGACTAACCGTTCCGGCGGCACCGAGCAGGGTGATTTTCAAAAGCTGCCTAGCCAAAGCTGTTTTCTTGTTTGTCGACTTTGAAGGCTTGTGGGATGTTTTGATAGCCCGCCCATTTGGGCATTAAAAAACCACTGGAATCTCTCTATATTTTGATCAAGGACAAGCTTTCTATTGCTTAAGTGAATTAGCCTAGTACGCACTCCCCGGGACTCACTTTGAATGAGTGCATCAAATTTTCTAAAACAATGGACACTTACCATTTTTTCCCAATATAGGCCAAGCGAGGGGTCGTAGGTTCGAGTCACACTTTATAGGGGTTATTCTAACATGGCTTAGGGGTCGAATAGCCTCTCCCCGGATGTAGATGAGAACGTGCGACCTAGGAATTACTCTTTATCTTGCCTGGGGGCCGAGTATTCCTTCCGATGTTTTTTCTTTTCTTTCTTTCTTTTTGTTTTTGGATTAGCTTACTTTTGTAATAATAAATGAACGAAATCTTAATTGAAGAGTAAAACACGATGAAATAAAAAAAACAAAATCAACAACAGCTTCAAAACGTGATAAACATCGAGTAAAATTTTGTTCAATTGAGTTGACACTATAGACGTCAACGTCTCAAATTAAAGCCGGGCGATGCCAGACGGAAAGTGGCAATATAGATCTTTTCGCTTTGGAGGACGCAACCATTAAGACCGTTTTGAAAACTCACTAGTGGCTTACAGATCAGTTTTCAAGCAACAAATGATATTTTAATTTCTGCTCGTCATTTAAGCCAGTTAGTTAACATCAAATCGTCTAAAACCAACATTGCAATATCGAAGTAAGCTTTTTGTTTCAATGAAGGGCCATCAGTCCCCAAAGTTTGATCTATGGCATGCACACCATTCCAAATTTTGAGATAGTTTTTGAAAGAGAAGAAGAGGAACCAGAACAACTTTTCCATTTTTCGTGCTCACTCCCGTTGCTTTTGTTTAAGTTTTGTTTGGCTTGTTGTTGGCGTTTTACCGATTTACCAGGCATACTTTGAGTTCGCAAAATTTTCGGCTAAACGTTTGATATGAAAGATTAAATTTTGTCCAAGAAGTTGGGTCTGTGGGCAGGCCACATGTGTTTTTCTTGTGAGAGGTTTTCCTTTTAGCCGCACTCGCATTTTACAGAGAATTGTTGTCAAATGGAACCGGCTTGGTCGGTGGTGAAAAGAAGACGCATGATTAGACCAAGAGAGAATGAGGAGGTAAGAGAGGTAATCTCCCTTTTAGGCCCTATTCCCATCCACTACTAATCTCTCTAAAGTTATTTTTAGTGACAAAATTCAAATTTCAGAAACTGTTATAAGATGTCCCATAATACTA
This sequence comes from Siderastrea radians, assembly GCA_964017195.1. Taxonomy (NCBI): domain Eukaryota; kingdom Metazoa; phylum Cnidaria; class Anthozoa; order Scleractinia; family Rhizangiidae; genus Siderastrea; species Siderastrea radians. The sequence continues at coordinate 12,242,063 of OZ024897.1, read as the reverse complement.
AAAGCAAAATTTGGCCTCAACTTTGTGACGTCATTTTACCGGCGAAAACGTCAAAATTGGAAAAAGTAAAATGAAATTTGACAGAATGACGAGTTCTATACTGCTGCCGAAATTCAGGGTAATTGATTTAAAACGCAATAAGTTATTTGAAATCCCCATCATTTGTTACTAAAAATAACTTGACGGATTAAGATGGGGATAGGGCCTATATGGGAGAGTAGCTCTCTTACCCCTTTATGCTCTCTTGATTTGTCTGACTTCAGGTTCTGACTGATATCAGACCAGAATGTTGTAGATTCTCTTTTTTTTTCTCCTCCTATTACTTGTCTAAAGTTTATGTGACAATCCTTTGTGAATAGGATTCCTAGTGTCTTGACGGCGTTCATTAAGTTGGTAGGGAGACAGCAGAGAAGGTCCAGACAAACACAAGCCTTTCTCTATATCTAAATGTACAACGGTGTCTTGAAGGAGCGATTAGGTTGCGCAGGAACGAGAAGGAATTTAGCCAGGTCAGATTGGGTTCTGTTAAGAAATCCTCGTACTTTTTAATATGTTGATGTCTTAACATGAACACTGCAAGGTTAACCAACCTCCGCGAGCTGAACGCAGTGGCACTGAAAACGTCCCTTAGCTTGGCAGTCCGTCGACTAACTGTTCCGGCACCGAGCAGGGTGATTTTCAAAAACTGCCTAAGCCAAAGCTGTTTTCTTGTTTGTCGACTTTGAAGGCTTGTGGGATGTTTTTGAAGCCCCCCACTTTTTGGCATAAAAAAGACCACTGGAATCCCTCTGTATTTTGATCAAAGACAAGTTGTCGACTGCTTCTTAGTTTACAACTTCGTGGGAGAGTGCTCTGTTATATTTCGGCACATTTAGAGTTTTAGACACCTACCATTTTCCTTAGTATACTAACAAAAGCGGAAGTGGTCGAGTAGTGAAAGGCGCACGACACCGGTGCCAAGGGTCGTAGGTTCGAGTCCACACTTTATAGGGGTTATTCTAATGTGGCTTGGGGGTCGAATAACCTCTCCCCGGGTGGAGATAAGAGCGTGGGACCTAGGAATTACGGTACGTTTCGAGAAATGGGCGCTACACCCTACAATCACTTTCTTTGAAATTATGAATACATGAAATTCATTTATTCCGCAGTTCAAATACATGAATTTCATGTATTCATAATTTCATCTTCGTCTTTTCCGGTTATGTTACTAACCAATTTAATGACCAGCTCCCAGTTGGCTTGTTAGCTCAATTGGTTAGAGCGCTGCACCGGTATCGCAGAGGTCAGGGTTCGAATCCCGGCAAGCCTGATTTTTTCAGGCTTTCTTTTCGCAACTGCACAAGTTGCGTTAATAACTGCGAGGATCTTCTTTACATTTATTTCTTCTTTACATTTATAATCACTTTCTTCGTTGACATTGTTTATGATTGGAGATCACCATTTCTTTGTACATATATACACATCATTAACCGTTGAAGCCCCAATAGTGATGAGCATCTAATTTCTCCTCACAAAATCACTACTTGATCAAACATGCAGGTCACGAGAATGAGGGAAATGATCATCAAAGATGAGATGTCTTGATCGTTATACAAATTCTCCCAACAAATACCTCAAGAAATGTATGAAGAACAGTGAGGAGAAAATGCATGATGATATCGGGGCTTAAAGGGTTAATCCTCCATCTCCTGGAAGAGTGCCAACACAGAGTTGGACTCAAGTTCTTTCTGTAGTTCATCCATGTCAGTCGGAAGCATGTCTTTGCCATCCAGCCAATCAGATAGCAGCGATGCTGACAGTGATGGACTGTTGGGTAAGCTGGCAGGAAGTGTGATGCAAGGATCTTTGTAAGGGCTAGTCCTGAGAGAACAGAAGATAGGGAGATTGAGTTATTAACACAGATGTTAAGCATGTACTTTCACCGAATAAGGTCTGAAATCATTGCATTTTCTTAAGAGCCACCAACACTTGATCCATCAACTGTACAGTTATTTAACTTAAATAGGGTTTATTTAACTACTCTACCATCGATAACTAAATTAATCATGTATCACTGCTGCCACGCCTACCGCTGGTCCCTTAAAACCAAACAAAGAAATGCAACTTCACTACTCCTGCTACTCCTGAACAAAGGATTGAAGTTCGTTCCAAGTTACCACAAAAAAATTTCAGGTCAAAGCTCTTACCCATTTACGTACCTTGAATGTGAACCAAAGGTGCATACCTCCCAACCTTATAAAATCAGAAATAGGGACCACCCCCCAACCCCTTCAGCAAAGTCCTGGGGTAGTGCCCAGCCCCCACCACTGAGCAGGGTCCAGGATGCTCCAGGATGTTTGCATTAATTTTTAAAACTATTGCCTGTATTGTACTGTTTTAGCATTAGAATTCTCAGGTGTTGTTTGTGCAATACATGTATTGCACAAAACAATTATAGGATTTAGAACACTCAAGAGATATCTTTAACAACCCAGTTCCAAATTTGTACAAAAGAAAGTGTCTGTTTTTTTTCCTCTTGAAAATTGTAATGTCCCGATTTTTTTTTAGGTTTTGAAACTCAAATATCGGGACAATTCTGATTAAATTGGGACGGTTGGCAGGTGTGAAGGTGTTATGTCCTTTCCATTCCAAAGGGTATTTTCGCATAGTATAATGTATATTGTACTATCAAACATATTTCAACACATTTACCCTCCTCTCAAGGCCCAATCACTGTTGGATCTTCATAAATGATCCTCTGTACAGAGGTGCAACATCGAGCAGGATATTGGCAGTGGTCTGATAATACTGACTATAGCACAAAGTACAGATTACTTACGGGTTAAAGGCATCCTGTAATATTCCAGCATCATTAAGAAGTTCGTTGATGTTGATTCCTAAACCGTAACCACTGCCAGTTCCTTTTGCCTTGGAAGACAGGATGCTGGAGAAAATCACCTCCTCTGATAATGAACCTCGCTCAGACACTCCTTGTACATTGAGGTCACTGAATGCATCCTGGATACTCTGGGGAATCATGTCATTGTTTGCCTGCGATAAATCAGTGTCTGGTGCTATTTGTGTTGGCTGTGATGTGAACTGTTCAACAGAAGATGTTTTAGGATGGGAATTTGTTGATGTGGATGTTGTTGTAGCAGTGCTGTTTGATGTGTCAGCCAGTTTGAAAACGGGAGATGTGATCATTGGTGAGGTTAGCATTGTACTCCAAAGCAACTTAGCATCTGCCTCACTGAGCATGGACTGTAGCATTGACTGAAGGCTTCGTGGACTCATCAGTGATGGCGCTGTTGTATCGTCTGCCACAGCACATAAGTCCATACTGGGGCCAAATGGAGCTGTTGATGTAACTGAGCCTAGCAGTGAAACTGACGAACAAGGAAGTGATGAAGTTGTGTCTAAATTTGTAGCTGGAGGAAAGCAAAGATTACTTGACTGCACTGCAGATGGCTGAGCCATCTGCATCGTTGATGACATGTTAGAACTTGTTGATGACTGTAACATTGTGTTCCAATGATTATTCTCTCCTGTATTTGTAGTGGAAGGAACAGGGTTGCTTGTTGATTGTGTAACTTGAGTAGAGACAGTTACTGATGGTCTTGGTAACGAAGCATTGGTTGCAATGGATGAGGGAAGCGATGTGTTTAATAGTGCACTTCTTAGGTTGGCTGTAGCTACATTTTGTGTTGCACTTGATAACAACAAGGGCGTAATGTTAGGTAACTGATCTTTGTCAACGGTGACTGCATTTGGGACGCTGTTGACTGGCAACTGGTCTTTGCCAACAGCGACTGCATTAATGCTGTTGACTGACAGGCCTTGTTGCTGAGGGAATAAAATGTTTAATGAAGAGTTTGCAATATTATCACATGGTTTATTTGTCACTGTTGCTGGAATTGCTACACCCCTACTGGCAGTAACTAAAGGATTTGTGAATGGAGCTAAACTAGTACAAGCAGGCATCTGTTGTGAATTGTTGGATGGTTTCTGTGACAATGGCACTGGAACAGCAGCAGTTGAATTTGTTTGCACTGACAGTGATGGAACTCCAGTCGTGGAACTTGTAAGCAATGGCATCAATGAACCAGCAGCAAAAGTCATTTGAGTTGTTTTATTGTCTGCATTACTGCAAGTAGAGAGTCTGCCATCCGTGTTGACAGAAGTCTTTGTTGCTGCAACTGGCACCCCCACAGAATTTCCAATAGTGTTGACAGCAGATGCCACTCTTCCTTGGGAATCTTTAGAACTTGTACTAGTGGTCATGACTGGTGGCGCTGTAGCTTGCGATGTAGAAGCTTGAGGGGCAATTACAACTTGTGTTGTTGCCAAGGGAACAGACAAGTTTGATATCATGGAGCGAGGCAGTGATAGAAGTTGGTTTGGTGCCAGAAGTACAAGCTTTCCTTCAGCTAAAAGAGAAGAGCAAAAAAAGACCATTAGAACAAAAACAAATTATGGAAATCTCTTCTGAATCAATTACAAATTTTAACCTTCCATTAGTCTTACAGTGGAGATCAGAAAGGTCTAAATGCCAAGGGAAAACCAATTAAAAGCAACAAAATATACTACTTCAGTCTCCACTAAAAAAAAATACCCTTTACAGCCTTAAGTTATTATCAGAGTTGCAGCAGCAAAACACGAGGTCAGACTTACCTGTCTGTGCTATGGCACAACCTCCCTGTATTGCCTGCGTCACAACTGGCACTGCTTGAGTCGGCACTTTAACAGCCTTCAGTCCTGTTACATTACCATTTTGGTTTTGAGGTACAAATTGTGTAAACTGAAACTGTTGCTGAAGCTGTGCCCCAGGAGGCAGGGGCGGTTGTGAAGAGCCCACACCCAATTTTGAGACCTCTTGTAGCACCTCATCTTTTAGGTCATGAAGCTCTTTCATGTACTTTCTTATTGGGTGTATGAATGGCTTGGTTTGCTTTCTCATGTTCTCCCATCTCTCTAGCATTTTTCTGTCGCTGTCACTCAGACCTGTAGATTTGCCTGCTTCTGTTTCCTCACTTTGCTTGTTTTCTGATTGCCTTCTGGCTGCTTTAGACTTCTTGCTTTTGTTGTCTGCTTTCTCCTTTTTTCTTTTCAAGTTCTGTTCCATCGTTTCTCTCAATGATGAGACTGGAGTGTTGCCTAAAACAGAAATCCAATTGAAACAAGAGAAGTCAAGCTTAATGAAATGTACCACAGTGTACAATTTTAACAACAAAGCCATGAAATTGGTTGACATTCTTTCATTTACACCACCTTGTGGAAGCTTGGTGGTGTAGTGGTACAAGTGGATTGGACTTTTGGTTGGAAAATAACTATTAACCCTTTAACCCTTTAAACCCTAACAACAACAAAAATGAAATTTCTCTTTACATTATCAATACTTGCTCACACATTTAAGAGACGAGAATAAAGAAAATTATCACCAAGGATGAGATGTCTTGATATTTAGACAAATTCTCCTTACTAGCTCCATAAGAAATGTATGGAGAACAGTAATGAGAATATGCATTTTTTTATCAGGGCTTAAAGGGTTAAGTCCCGATAGTGACAAGTATCTAACTTCTCCTTACAATATAACTGCATGGTCAAACATACAGGCTATGAGAAAAAACGAACTGATTACCAAAGAAGACGTGTCTTGATGTTTTTAGACAAAATAAATCTCCCAACATGCACCTTGAAAAATATATGAACGCTAGTAAGGCAAATATGCATGTTAATGTTGGGTCTTAAAGGGTTAAGATTGGTGGTTCAGGGCTGGTCTCTACATATAGTCGTGTTGTTTCCTTTCTCTGACAAAAATCTCTGGCTGGCCTCATGTGAGAGTTTTGACTTTATATAATCATAATTGACATTTAATTTCTTAAAATTCTCCACCAGAAATAATACAAATTTAATAAATGTTACTGACAGCAAAACTTTAGGAAACAACATCCTCAGTCACACTAAAGGATGTCATCCATGGATACCATGAGTTACACTGACTGAAGATTTGAATCTGGGAAAGAGTCATGCACAGACCTATCTTTGACATACCAGTGTCCTTATCTCCACTGGAGTTAAACTGAGTTGATGAAACTTGACTAGATTGTAGTTCCTTTTGTAAGCTTCCAACAGGAGATAACATCAACCACCTATCTTTGTGAAACTGTTCTATTTCTTTTAGTATCCTTGCTTTCAGATCATCCTTGGTGAAAGGAATATCCTCAAAGTCAAATTCAAAAGGTGGAAAACACAATGGCTCATCATCAATGTCATGGTATTTTTCCAAATACTTGTGAGCCAATGCCTCTCCCACTGAAATACGTTTCTTTGGATCCAGTTTCAACATTTTCCCCAGGAGATCCAATGCATCAGAATGACACTTGTCATTGGGGTAAAGTTTTTCCAAAGGGACAGGTTCTTTCTTTGGCAGTCGCCGGAGGTATGTCTTCACTCGTTCTGCGCCCATGCGCTCAATGAACTGTTCCGATGGTGTACCAACCACACTAAGAATAAGCTGAAAAGTGTAAAAGAAGTGTCAGAAGAACGGTCTGTAAGTACATGTACAGTACCTAGACAATCCCTAAACAGAAAGGAGTCCTTTATTGAAATCAACAGCATGGATTCAAAATGCTTCAAAGTGGTCTGTTTCTTCCAGTTGAAACAAAACAAATTCCTACTCTGTCGCCCGATGTTTACATAAAAACTACAGTGTATACAAGACTTACGATCATTTTCAGTGACTTTTGTTTCAACATTTCAACACTCAAGGGCATTAAAACGAAGAATAAAATGATAACAAAGAGCAAACAGTGAGCTATCTCATACACACTAATGAGCTCTGCTTTGCATGCATTTTTGAAGCATGACAAATGCACCTATCAATGTTAGGTCCTTAGGTGGGTGGGGGGGGGGGGACTGCTCCCTGGAAAATTGGCTCAGAGGACTGTCACCTGGGTAGGGATTTTGAAATCACTTGCTTTTCAGGGTAAGGAATTTGACATGACTGTCATGGAAACAGTGACTCTTACTAGTGACTGGAACTGATATTAATAATATTAGATTTCTGGGGGGATGGAATTTGACTCGGGCTTCCCTGAAAATGGGTGTGACCCCCACCCCATTCACCCACCATTGGGAATTAACACTGATAGGAAAAACATGAAATGACATGAAAAACATGACATGATACAGAAATGAAGCCTTGAATTGCCAACTCTCTTGTCTAATCCAATCTAAAGTCTTGAGGTGCTAACCACACCACTGCCATGTCTCTTAAGAGGTCCACAGGGGAGAATCTCTTTACATGCAAATATCATTACTGACATTCTCACGGCTCTCCCATACATGCATGTCCCTCCATTTGAAATGTTTCAATTGTTCTGGGATGAAACCAATGGGCATTTTATCCTGTCACATTTCCCCACCCCTAACCCATTATATTTTTAACAAAGGCTTACAATTCCCATAGAGGCAAATCTAATCAAAACTAGATCAGGATGTAACTTTGACAGAGGGTTAAGGCATCAATTAGATAATCTATGAGTCAATAAAGGACCTTTCATTGCTTGTGAAGGTGTGACCTTCACCCCTCCCCACCCCCCTGAAAGTTGAACATAAAAATGTATGTTTGGCAAAATCTTATTGACAACACAACAAAAGTCCTTGTCTCAAAAGTTACTTTTTCTCGAGTGTTGAACACAAAGATGGCAGAAATTTGCGTCAAAAGGCACTGAGTGCAATACTTTGTATACGCCAACATGAACTGTACCTGTAGTTGATTCAGATAGTTTGTTCCTGGGAATAAATGTTTCCTACCGAGCATTTCAGCAAAAATACAACCCACAGACCACATATCGATCGCTTCAGAGTATTCATTCAGCGACAGCATTAACTCTGGCGCTCTGTACCATCTGGTAGCAACATATTCGGTCATTACTCTCTTTTGCTCCGAAGGTGAGCTCGCAAGTCCACGCGCCATTCCAAAATCGCCAATCTTCAGCTCACAATCTTGGTTCACTAGCAAATTGCTAGGTTTGAGATCTCGATGCAGAACGTTGGCAGAATGAATGTATTTTAATCCACGAAGTAACTGATAGAGAAAATATCTAACGTGTTCGTCTGTGAGCTCTTGTTGTGAATGAATGATGCGGTGCAAGTCGGTTTCCATCAAATCCAAAACAACGTAAACATCGTTAAATTGTTCCAGGTCGGCTGGCGCCTTCAAAATATTCTTAATGGAGATGATGTTATCGTGTTTGAAATGTGTCAAGATCTTGAGCTCTCTGTACGTTCGTTTGGCAGTGGTGACAACGTCAAATGCTCTTGGAATTTTCTTGATAGCAACTTTGCTGCCGTTCTTGGTATCAATGGCAGAACAGACAACTCCGTAAGCCCCATTACCTATGTTCTCTATCAGCTTATAACGCGCGTCTAACTCAAACTTAACCTCGAAGTTTTTGTCTTTGATTTTGTAGGTACGTTTCCCCGTTGCCATAGCGGACCGTCCTTCGTCAAACTTCGCAAAACTAACACATCTTTGTGCATCTTTGCGGAATAAAACACTTCTTGGAGGCGACACTACGAGCGGTTACCAAGCCCTTTCCTGCCATCATTTATACGGAGGACGGATGTCGATAAAAATAGTAACAGATGACGTAGTTAACAGCCAATCAGAATTCAACCGGAAAGAGACAACACTGAGGGAAAAGCCCCTAAACTTTAGCAAAGTTACCAATTTTGCCAAAATTCAGGTTTGGGGTAATATTGATCTCGCATCATAGACTTCCTGCAACTGAAACGCTCTTGCAAAATAAACTAGAGTAGCTGGGAGTTGGTTTAGCTGTACAAGCAAACAGCACTGTCTGATTGTCACGCAACACTAGGCTTAAATTGGGTGTATCGTTGTGAGACAAGACTAAGAAAGGTTCCAGAATTTATTCAACAGCCCATAAATGACTCTAATCATAATAATGATGGTGAATTGTCTCTGTAGAGAAATGCCTTGGGGTATAAAAGAAAGGGGAGCTGAAATAAATTACAAAGGGCACAGTGACCCACCCCACCCTAGAAAAGATGCTAGAACCAGGAGTCAAGCCCCGAAATGCATTTCAAAAACATGGGTTGATTGAAAAAATGGAACTTTGCAATCTTAAAAATGCAACAGTAGTTGCTTCACAAAACCTTCCTTCAAGTAGCAAAGTAATATTCACCGACATTTTCGAATTGAAGTGATTTAAATTTAACCATGCCTCCCTTAGCAATCACCTCACTTAATCAACCACTTTTCCATAATACCAAATCAATATATTAAAGTTCTCTTGAAAGCAACCATCTCCTTTAGCTAAGACATCCACTTTTCCTTACAAATTATTTTGGGTGGCTATTTACAAGAGGCTCCGGTCTGTACTCAGATGTCGTCTTTTTTACATTAAGAATGTACCGGTAAGTATTTGGGGTCAGCTTTAGTAACCTTGAGAAGGAGTGGAGTAGGAGGGGCAGATATAAAGGACTGTATGATGCAATAAAGCACACAGGAGGCAATTAAGACAATTCATTTATATTAATTGATCTCAAACTAGTACATAGTTATGGCATGAGTTCATGTTATCCCCTTTGCTTTGGTTGGACTTGACAAACTATGTATAATAACACACACTTTGGGGGTATTATTAGAGTTTGTCACAGCTTAAAGACAATTTGCTAATCACTTAAAATGAAATGAACAAGATCACTAATCTCTATAATTTCAAAATAACGTAAAAATAACATAGGACACTAAAAATATATCTGATCTCAACAGAGGTGAGCTTTCTATTGGGGCATACTGCATGGGGGAAACTTGAGTTAATATCAATGTTGTGAGATCACAGTAAGGACCCAAAAGTACATTATTTTTAATAGCGTCTAAATCTAAAATAGCAACACACCATCACTCCCTGAGAAACTATGATGGCCCTTAGCATTATTAGTCTGGCCCTGAGCGCGGGGGGTGGGGGGGGGGGAAGGAGCTGGTGAAACTGACTCTCTAGCCCCCATTGCATGGGCATTAGGAGGCGGAGATGGCTGACCTTACAGACTAGAGAAAGACAGCCAGAATATACTTGGTAAGACCGGTAAAAGACACAACAGTGCGCTTTAAAAAAGCTCTTGAATTTTAACCCTAACTACCTAGTCTAGTTAGACACAGCCAAAATTTTTTTGGTAAGAATATAAGAACACACTACATCGCACTAAAACAAACTTTTGAATATTAACCCTAACTGGTGGTACTTTCACTAATACAAAAATGCAGTATAGTACCAGTTTTATACAATTTGGGACAAATCAACCCGTCTTAGTCCTGTCTCCTCCCAATATCAACATCCAATTTCTAATCACTTGTGAAATTGTTATAATGGCACTAGTTAAGTAGGCTCGAAAGGGTTTTCAGCTGCACATGCATGCATAACCTACACACGACATAACAAGGATGCATGCGATCACTGAGAGAAACCAATTTTTTAATAAAAATTTGCGTGCTTGCAAACACTGGAAGGGAAAATGCAGCATAAGATTGTGTGAAATGGAAATAAACCGTACACAAAAGATTTGTTTTTATCTTGAAATTTTGTTCAGTGACCCACCCTTTCCCTGTAGATCATAGACATAGTATTTTAACAGAATATTATTAGCAATTTTAATAGAATATTATTAGAATATTATTATGAGCAATTTTCTTATATTATTATATTATTGGATACACACTTGTGTTTTGTATTTAATTACTTTAGTTACTTTAATTACTTTAATAACTGTGTGTCTCTAATTAGCACGCATGCTAAAGTCTCTTGACACATTAATAAAGCTATTATTATTATTATTATTATTATTATTATTATTGCATGCACGACCCTGTGGAGAACTTGTGGAGCTGTTTAGAATGCTGCACAAGGTGGTGTTAACTTTTGGGTCTGTTGTTAAAACCATTAACTGTGACCATTCAAAAGAAAACTCTTAAGAGGTACTTTCCAGTGCTTCAGTTTTGATTTTAAGCCCTCTTGAGAGGCAGAAGTTTGAAAAAGCTACCGTGGAGACAAAAATTGCCCACCCCCCCCTCCCTCACCCCTTTCATATTTTATTCATTCTTTCTTCTTTTTCACAGCTTCTGCAGAAAGTGAACATTTGAGGGTTAAAAAGTTAATGATCAACAAACAAGCATTGACAACATAGGTTGAGATACACACAACACATGTGTCATGCAAAATATAAAACAGGATGTATCCAAGATATATTGAGCCAGCGCAGGATAACACTGAAAACAGGAAATTTAACCATGCTGCAAATTTGCCTTTGGACACACCTACAAAAAAAACAAACAGTGAGTTATAATAATAATATTATTAATCAATAATTATTCTAACTAGTCAACTTTTTGTTGTTGCTTACAATAAGAACAATGTTCTAGGAATGAGACTGGTGCAACAATTATAATAATCTTAAGTACAGTAAAACACTAGGTCATGGTCAATGTCACATATAAGTCACCTTACTTAATGGCCCTATGAAGTTTGCTGGCTTTCATATTACCCGCTATTATGCTCTATGTTCCCGGTTACCTCATGATAAAAATGGTAGGCATTAGGGCCTGGCTAAACTAGGAAACATTGTTGCAGAAACATTGTTTCCAGACATGTTTCCTTGGGTGGCTAAACAGGAAAACATACTTTTTGGAAGCAAAATTTACATCAGTGCAGCAAAAATGGTTTTGACTTGTTTCAGAAATATTTCCATGCTTCCAAGATGCAAAATTTGCTTCTGTAACATATGGTTCTCGCGCGCCTAAACTGGGAAACATTTGTGTCTGCAGCAAAATTTCCACAACAATGTTTCCTAGTTTTGCCCGGCCCTTAGGCTGAAGGCACTTACAATTAAATATTGTTATGATTGTTATTCACTTGTACACTGTTGGGACACATTCTTACCAAGCAGCATAGTCGAAGAGTAGAAAATAATTCCAAAAATACTGTTAGGGGCATTGAGAGGTGAGTTTTTACCCAGCAGTGGCTCCACTAATCCAAAACCAGTGCCATATCTGACGAAAGAACAACAAGAGAAAACTGATTGACAGTATATCATATATCTAGTTAGGACAAAAACATACTTAGGTACGCATAGCATGCCCAAGCTATTTTCGAAGGGACCTCAGTTCAGTGAACCAAGCTTATTAGTATACGATCCCAGTTTCCGTTTTCTGTAACCCAAAAATGAAACAAATATAAAACCACAGCCAAAGCTCTGAAACTTAACAATCACTAGATTACATAAAACACTGCAGTATACATTACATAATTTGATTAAATCTGCAAAAATTTGGAGTAAAGTTCCTTGTCGAAGCAAACAACACAATAAGATGCATCGACCTGCCCATAACAACTTGTCTTACAATCAAAACTCTAATGTGCTAACCACCACCCAGCCACACCCTCACAACCAGACTTGTGTCTCTGATTGGTTGAAATGAATAATTATAATTATTGGAATCATAAGAAACCCCTTCACAAGAAACTCCTATGTACTTAGGCTCAGGTGATTCAGGTGAAAGTGTTATGCTAATGTGGGTGAAGGTTACTAGTACTACAGTCGAACCTTCCAGTGCAACCACCTCTTGTTAATGACCTGTTCCTATTAGCAACCACCCTTCCAAAATACAAAAATGTCCCTCAGTCAAATCATACTGTAGGTGACCACCTCTGCTAAGTGATAACAACCACTTTTTGGACTGACAGTTTGAAATTTCCGTTGTTCATAACCTCTCGTAAGCGGCAACTAGACATATGATCCCGTCTCACCAGGTGCAAATTGTAATGAGTTGTGCAGTAGATCAATGTAGAACTCTTACATGACGTATTTGAAACTGCCAATTTGTGAATACTAAAAAGATAGTAGCTTCATTTTGGGTTTGTGTGCGGTTTAAAGAAAATAAACCTCTGAAACTACAACCTTAGCCAATTTTGTTGGGAAGGTTGTCACATTTTACCATGCTTTTGTTTCCCTCCCCTCCCCCCTTTTCAATGTTGGATTTCAAAGGACTTTTCTTCTGCAGTATTGCCTGGCAAACATTCAACACTGAAATGGGGGGGGGGGGGGTGGGGGGACCGGCGAATAAAGACAGAGACTAAGTCATGATGGCATATTTAGACAAGATAAATAAAATCTTACTAAAATTCTGTTCATGGTCAAACCTTCCCAACAACGTTTGATGAAAGTTGTAGCTAAACTAAGAAATAAAAATTTAGATCCTCTGCAGTCTGACCTCTAGTAAGCACCCACTAAGGCTTGGCATTTTGGGTGGTCCCCTACAGGAGGTTTAACTGGTACTATGATCAAAGAATCACTATAAAAAAATTATTATTATTATTATTTTGGATTTTGAAACTTTGTTTACTAAACACTCCCCAAGCGAAATTTTAAGCCTTAATTTTGAGAAGAAGACTGTTTATTTAAACTGCAATTTTTGGATTTAATAGTCTGCCATTAATACACCAGAAAGGATATAATGACGTCATTCACTCAAGAACTTTAGAATGCAGCGTACGTGAAAGTGCCTTATTTAGTACACAGCATGGAAGTTTTGAGCTTTCAGACTCTCAAACTCGTGTTTTGCATAATTTGTAAGCTGTGTTCACACACTGCATTCTACAGTTCTTGGAAATTCTGGTGTAATAATGGCGGACCATTAAAACGGAAAATTGCAGTTTAAATAAACGGCCTTCCTCTCAAAATTAAGGCTTAAAATTTCGTTTGGGGAGTGTTTAGTAAACATAGTTTCAAAATCCAAAGAAAAAATAAATGTAAATTTTTTACCGTAGTACCACTTTAACTGTAATTTAGAAGTTTGGGAGAGAGAGGCTTGCAGGGTATAATTCTTAAGAGTTTACAGCACCATATCACAGAAAGTAAAGAACATGGATTGCATGCATTGTATTTTTCCATAACCACTCCAAAGAAGGACACTGAAAATACCAAGGGGAGTAAAATCCCAAAAGCCCAATTTTTTTTTTAGTAGGAAGCTTAACTGGAATTTCCAGAGAGGCAGGGGCTCAAACCAAAAAAACCTTTTGTGGGAGAGGTATGGAAGTTTTCTAGCTAGAATAATGCATGGGATGAAACCAGAAGGGAGTTGAATAAGTCTATAAAGCAGTAGTATGACTGACATTTCTGTCATATCTCTGAGTCTCTCCAAAATAGAAAGAGAGAACTCAAGATGGTCACTTACTTTGATGAAAATACTCTTGAACAGCTCATGTGTTCATTGATGTCACACAAGGCTTTATACTCTTTATTGTGTGCCTTAGATATCTCCACATGAAGGGCATAGGCTGACAAAGCAATACCAACCACACAAACCAGAAAACGACTTAACTGGAGACAATCCACCATGGTTGTGCACCCTAGAGAAAGTGGATGCAATGAAACATGACTAAGTATTAAAAGCACCTATTAATATTAAGCCTCAGGATGGGAGAGAAGGGGCAGGCAGACCCAGGAGAATTTGATACTTTTAGAGAAGCCAGAGCCAGATTTCCTACGTACCCCCAGACAACAAATAATTGTCAGTTTCCTGCCCCTGAAGGTAGCTGTTAGCCTGAAAATACAGCCACCTCTCGTTGCTCTTGGACTGCCCCTAGTAGCCAGGAGAAATGAGAAGGGGTTGTACCTGCAGCCTACAACCTTTGCCAATTTTGTTGCTGTCAAATCTACACTAAATACTATTTGACGCATTTAGTTTGCTTGGGCTTGTCACGCACGTCTCTTGTCGTGCTATTAAACAAGCAACCTTTATATGTTTCAGGCACTTTTTTAAGTTTATATTAATTTTGTTGGTTTAGATACAGTATATATATCAGCAATAGACAGAACATAACAATAACTTTGCCTTACGTGAGTTGGGCACTGTGTTGCACAAACTTTATCAGGAAGGTTGTCAAATTTTACCTATTGTACACCCCCCTCTCCCTCTATAATGTCGGATCTAAATGGGCTTTTCTTCTACAGTATTGTATGGGATATATTAAACATTGGAACAGGGGTGGAGGGACTGGTGAATAGGAACAGCAAATAACAGAAGGGAATATTAAGACACGATCAATGAAACCTTACAAAAACCCAGTTCATGGTCAAACCTTCCCAACAACTAATGATGAAGGTTGTAGGACTGTGCTCTAGCAATGCCTGGTGGCCTCAGGCTACTAACTGTTGTCTTCAGGCAACTAGAAAAACTTATTTTTTGCACAAAGCGTTAAGGGCTGGGCACCTCAGATTTCATGGTTTGGAGTGTTTGGGCCTCCTCTGATTCTTCTAAGGGGCGGACCATTTAACTCTTGAGGGGGGTGGGGGGGGGGGTGGATGATTTCTGGTCAGCAAGCTTTTTTTTTTCTAGCAACCTGGTGGGCAGGATATTTTTTTTCTTTCTAAATTCTCTGCAGGATATTTTTTTTTCCTCTTCATTTCTCTACAGGATTTTCTTTTCCTCAAAAAAGTGTCATGTGTTTACATTTACAGAATGTATTTACATTTACATTGTGGTTATTGTTGTAATAGTTCAACATGGAGCTGCAAAGCCTTAAAATGTTGTAAGCTATACAAAATCATGCTATACAAAAACATGTTTTCGGAAAGTCATTCTTTACACTCATTTAATATTACGTCATAATATTAGTGATGCTCCACAGGTAGATTTGAAAATGTTTAGTTTCTTATTTAAAAAAAAAGCAAAAAGCAGTTCAGAAATGCTCATAGCATGGTAATTACTTCTAGAATCACAAGTTAAAATTTAAAAGTGGACTGAAATCTCAAAAACAAATGTGAAAGCAGAATTGAAGTTAGTTGATCGTGGTCTTATTTGAAAAATAGCACTTATAATTTTTGCTCAGCCTTTTTTCAGTCCACTTCTAAACATGGTTAATGCTGCTATTCATAGTATGTAAATGACAGGCCAAACACGACTCCCGCTAGTTGCTTAAGTTATTCTAGCCTTCAAAATAGAGCTTTCTTAGTACATTCGCAACAGCCTTGTCCCTCTGATCAAGGTAATCTAAAGATGACACAATTGTGCCGGCAAGTGGTTGACCTATTGATCAAGAGAGTATTCAAGCTGTGATATAAACTGTTTGGAGGGTTTTATGTTACGTTCTTAGAGCCGTTTTAAGTCTCTGTGCCATTGTTTTTGCTAGCTCTTTGGCAATTAGTTAGTTATTGGCTTGCATGACTCCTATGACTCGTGAGCCTTGTGAACCGTGCAAACCAGAAATCCCTTTATAATTTATCCCATTATATAGGGCTAACCGCAAGCTACCTATTAAAGCTAATAACTGTAGGCTAACCGGAATGTTGTTTTGGCTAAACCAGAGTGTGACTTAGGTTAACTGGAATGGCTCGCTGGCTCACAGATTGTCAGACCCTATAAAGCTAAGAATGCATTGCACATTCTGAAGCATAACCAACTCCAGAGTTTAAAGGGAGCAAGGGAAGAATGGTTGCAGTTTTGCTGGGATTTTGTAAAGTCCCCCTGGAATGATGAAATAGCTTTGCAACATTTTTTTTTTCTTGCTTGCAGCAGTGCAAGAATTTTTTTCTATTTCATTTGTGCTGCATGCAATTTTTTTCTTCCGACAAGGGCTTGCAGGAAATTTTTTTTCGAAATCATCCACCCCCCCCTCAAGAGTTAAATGGTCGGCCCCTAGGAGCACAGCCTTGATTTGGGCATCAAGCACTGTCAAAATCCCTACCTCATGACAGTTTTTATGTCGAATTCCAAGGAGGAGTCCACCCCCCTTCCCCCCCCCCCCCGCCCAAGCCCCGGCTTGACAATGGTTGCAAATGCTAACATAGGTGATTAGAAATGTTTACTACCGCTGATCGAACTCTAAATAACCTTTTCGAATCACAAAAGAAAGAAGTAGAACTTACAAAGCAGTTATTTTACTGCACGGGTTTCCATTAAAAAAATCAGTATTTTTGTTTTACTATTATCATACTTAAGGTTATCGCTAATCGCTAAGTATACATGTGTAACCTTTGAAACAGGTTTAAACGGAGTGCGTGACTCAATCAGCGCACACAACGAGAAGCTCTTTGTAAAAACCAAAAGAACAGCAATGGTTTCTACTCCTTCGTATTACGTGAAAAGAAATTAAAAATTCTATTAGCTAACATGTATAGCTTGTACTTACCAGTCTTGTTTCTCGGATAAAGTTAAATTATTACAAATTTCAGAGAATGGAAAACGTGTCTTTTCTTTGGCCTCTTGAAGGATCTTGAAGGTGTTCACTGCATTAGAGGCGTGGTTACCAAGACGACTGAGAGGCTACTCAGCTCGATGCAACAAAAACGAAAATGTTTTCCGCGCGGTTTTTGACTTGAGATTTTCCACCTCTCTTTTGAATACACATCGCAACATCTGAACCAGTGGTTACTGTTTTTCACAATGTCTGAAAATGGAGATCAAACCACACAGCCTGTTCTTCGCCCTGCCAAACGCAAACTGCTTAGAAAATGTCCTGATCGTGACGACATATTCTCTTATCAGGGCCAAATGGTCCTGTCGTTTAAAGCGAAGCAGGTAAAAGTTGTTGATTCGGACAGCTCTGAGTCCGAAGACGATGATGAAGCATTTCACAGAGTGCAGGCAGAAAAATGCGAGGAAAAGGACTCAAAAAGAATAGAGAGTGATAGCGACGAAGAGGACAACGACATGTAAGTTTCTATTACTCGATCCAGAGTTACAAATAAGAAAAGCTTTAAGCTTAAGCTTAATTGTAAAATTTCCACCATGAAAAATGGGAAGTGATCAACCCGAAAAGAAAGTATTGCTTATTAGCTTTGATTTGAATGTCACTCCTTAGGACCACCTTGTGTTTGCTCAATGACAGCTTTCATTTGAATAGTCACACTTGAGGATTTCATCCACAAACTCAAAATGAGAGCCACCTTAGTTACTTGACTGAGTGTTTACCAGCTCTGGGAGATCCATAGAACTTGTTTACTGAGTAATTACAGCCAATATTTCAAAGAAAATTTTCCCTTTTTAATAAGGCTTTATGTAATCTCATTAAATGGAATAGATCCCTAAAGCCAACAACCTTAGAGTAATTTTATGTTTTCTTTTCTTTAATCTCACTCTTGAAACACAATAGCTGGTCTTTTCTTTATCACCTGGAAATTATTTCAAGGTTAAATTAAAATATTAATAGTTATTTGTCATTCAAAAGACATCCTCTTACATGTGTTCTTTTTAGCAAATAGTTTAAATTTACTGATTTAAAAATAATGTAAAGAAGCTAAAACACAGATCTTTTTATTAATGGCCCCTCAATTATCAATTTATTTCAATTTAATTTATTACAATTTAATGGCCTGAAACAATATAGAAAGACACAATAAAATAAAGTCTAATGAATATAATTATGGTGCCATAAGGACGGAGAGCAAAAGAGTGATTGACCCCATCCAAGGCAGACCACCTTAAAAGAAGAAAAGAAAAAAACTATCAAAAAATTACAATATATCAATATCAACAGAAAAAAATAATAATAATTACTCATTTCTTGAAGACAAGAAATCCCTTACTCCCTTCTTGAAACTAGAAATACTTGATGCTTTTAAATGACAATTATTACAGGGGCCTAACTGTAATGCCCCATAATCTCTCTTACTTCAGGCACTGCCAAAAAAAAAAAAGGTATTTGGGAAGGCTGATAAAATTCTGGAGCTTAACCTTAAGACCACCAATAGATATTGCTAAGTGATATAGGGATACAGTAGAAATGGAGAAGTTCAATTTTTGTTGTCAACAATACCTCCTTGTACTCCTTCCCTGCTCCCTCCTCCCCATTTACTTGATATGTAAGATGGAATAACCTGTTGTTTTCTGTGTGCAGTTAAAGAATCTATTGATGTTAAGCCCAAGGGGAGGGGGGGGGAATTTTGATCAACTTCCCTTCCCTGGGACTAACCCAATGCATCAATTCAGGTCAATTCCCTCATCTGGAGTAGCTTATTTCCCTTTCGAGTGCATAATGGATCCATACTGGCTAAAATTTAGTTAATAGCGGATGCCCAAGGATGGGGATGGAAAAGGCTACTAAATGCTGCACACCTGCCTGGGGTTCTCACACCCACCCCTCCCCCCTCACTCTTCCTTTCTTCTCTGTCAGCTTGAGATCTGCTTACAGGTTTACTTTAAGTCATGTAATTTTGTCTTTACTGCAAAAAGGAAATTATCCTTGGCATTGTATTTTGGCATAAACAGTCTAACAGAAATAAATTTTACATTAAAAAATAATAAATTTAATGACTGGTTTCATTTTCTAGCTGGATTACAAATGAGAAATCTTTAGAGGAAATAGACAGTTCTGCGAGTGACATCAAAGAAGTTAGTTTTAACAGATCACCATCACCCCCTCCTTGCCCCACACTTTCAGAAAATACTCTCAACAGGGTTAACCAACGACATACAAGAAATCCAAGGCTTAGGTGAGTATTAATCTAACAGTTAACTAGGCATTTACCTTCATTTGTGTTTTGTCCTTGTTGTTTTGCTTTCTGTTCTTGTTACATTCAGGAATCTCATTACTTTTATTAACATGTTACACAGTTAACATGTTTCCTTGTCTTTCTTTTATTGTAGAATATGATTATTTATGATAATATATCTACGACAAAGAGAAATAAGAGTTGGACCAAGACCAAATTTAAACCACAACATATAGTGCTTATATACTGGAAGTTTTAACTTATTTTAAGTGACTTTCCCATCACGCATACATCAAACCGTGTGCTTTTTGTAGAGTCAGCCATTTCAAAATACAATGCTGTTGAGTTCCCGAGTTGTTTTTATGTGTTTTGTGCCTTACCAGGCTGCTGCACAATGTTGTAATGTTTTCTGTCTTTCAGTGGCCAATTATAATATTTACTGACTACTGGAAATGCAAAATTTACTTTAATGACAAACCTGAGGTTTTACTACAATTGTCTTGTCTTATTATGTGAGTGGCCAGCTTGTGTTCATGGACTTCAACAAAGAAGTTGTCCTAATTTTTGGCCTATTTTAGCGTTGGGCTGAAGGTGCAACGATACCCTTACTGTAACCACTGTCAGTGCCAGCTTGTGATCACCTTGACCTGTGTGTGTGTGTGTGTGGGGGGGGGGGGGGAGACAGAGATGTCCAAATTTCCCAAATGTACCCTAAAATCCCACTTCCTGCCCCTTTATTATTGGTTTCTGCCACTTTGCTTGGTTTTGATTGGAAAATATTGTGGAAACTTTTTACTGGTTTCTTTCACTTTCCATCACTTGGAAACACCACTCGCCGCCACCTCTTTCCTTCCTCCTGTTCCCTGTTCTCCCAGCTTCCTGCCCCTCCTGTCCTTCTCCCCACTGGCATTGGTTCAATAACAAGCTTCTGAGTGAAGAGTCAACAACTAACTCTGTGTACCTGAAGACCGAAGTTAATGGGATTTGCCGAGTTCCAGAAGTCATTTTTTATGCATTTTTATTAACCTGTTTACATATTGACCCATTTACACTTGATTTAAATTAATATCAGCATTGTTAACACACAGATACATACATACATACATGTAGGAGAGACTAAGTTACATTTCAAGAGTAAATAACATGGACAGAATTTGACCATGTTTGAGAGAGCATTTCTTTGTATCTTATTAGTGGGTAATGTTTTTTATTGTGTATTTAAGCAATATTTTGACGTCCGGAAGTAAGATTGATTTGTTAGGGAGTGTACTAGTATAAATGTAGTATCTCATGAAAAGCAGAAATCATTTACAAGCTCACAAAAAAGACTCCTTATTTGCTAATTAAAATTCATTTTGCAGGGAACTTGACAATGTTCTGGACAACCTTAAAAAATCAACGTCTAACAACTGGTCAACACCTGACAGCCACAAGGCACCCAGTGTGATCAGCGTTGATAGTCTTGATGACAGCTTTGGACTTCCCAGTCCGTCAGAAAGAAATGTTGTCGTAAAAATTCGAACAAGATCAGGAGTAAGAAGATTCACTATGAAGGCTGTAAGTACCACTGGTTTTCTCTCTGTTAGAGACTTGCATTATCCTCGCTGTCTTCAGCACTCAAGAGGAGCAAAATATTATTTTAGGTAGATGGCTTTGAAGATTGCCTGTGGTATATGTGTGATTCAGCATGCCTAAGGAGCTGTAGATCCATGCAACTTGAGCTCACCAATGGCAATGTTAAATTTGAATACTGTAAGGGATTTGGTTACCAGAGTATACAATGAGATCCCTAATAAAATCTTAAATGTATTTTTTACAGGCAGAACCATTTGGAAAAATTATATCTCAGCTTGCAGAACAGGAAGGGGTGACAGAAGATAAGATCATGCTGAGCCTTTCAGATATCAACATCCTAGGATATGACACACCCATTTCTGTTCAACTCAATGTAGCAGATATTATTGGTGAGTATGAAATAAATCAATATTTTTGTCTCCAAGTTATAGCAACAGTACTTTTATTTATAGCCTGGCAGGGGTCTTCCTTATAAAGTAGAAATTGATTGATTGGTTTTTGTAGCAATGATGCTCTGTACAAAAGGAATGGCTAAAAACTTGTATGCTGTCAACAACTCGCTTGTGTTTTCAAGCCATTTTAATATACTTGAATTTAAATGGGAATTGATGAAAAACTGGCACTTGCATGGCCTGAAACCCTCGCATGCTCCTGGCAACTGTCTGCAACTTCAAACTCTTGAAGAGTTTGGAACTGCTCAATTTTTTTCTTCAAGCTCTCACGACTGTTGGGCTTTGTAACTCTTATGTGCTCTTTGATACATTGCCATACAGACCAATTACATTGTTATACCTTACTGTTTAGCAATTCTATTACAACCAGGACAGATCATTACTTCATGGTACAGTACAATACTAACAGGCAAATCTAATTGCTGTTTATAATAAAGTTTTGATATAACGCGTGCTCTGATTGGTTGAAACAGTGTGCTTTATCAGTGTACAGATGCACAAAGTAACCCATGATGCCATTCTGTGTGTGCTGGCAAGCTGAAAACCTTTCTTGCGCACGCTTGCAAGCTATGAATAAAACTTGTTTTCTTGCAAATTAAAGCCAATTTCTTTACAAATGTGAGCATAGCTACATTATAAAACAAATTAAAAAGTCAAAACCGTTCTTTGTTCTGTGATAAAGCACACAAGGAAGTGATGAGAGCACTCAAGAAGTAGGGAGAAGCACTCGCCTGCAGCTCGTGTTCGCCCTACACGTCTTTTGTGCTCCCGACACTTCCTTGCCTGCTTTATCACAGAACAAAGCATGGTTTTGGCCTTTTTATTTGTTAAATATATGTTCTCAATAGTTTTTAAATATGCTCTTGTTTGGTAAAATTCTCATCAAGTGTTTGAACTGTTGTCTCGACTCTTCTTCTTGGGTATGACAAGCATAAAAAATACATAAATCAGCTATTCAGTCAAAAAAGTAGAAGAACTGGCAGGAATTTTTAGTTTCCTTCGTGAATAAGAACCCTGAACATTGATAGTATCTTACAATTCATGACATAGATTTGCTGCTTGTATTTTATAACTTGAACCACTCTGTATAAATTGACCCCATCTCTGGTTATTATACTTTATGTAAACATGCGTGATGTGTCTTGTAGAATGTGTGGTGGTGGATGCACCAATGATGATTGACAAAGTAGATGAGGATGAGGCAAATAAAATTGAGATAAAAGTGCAAGGGAATGATGCCAACTCAAAGAAAACATTTAAAATATCAAAGGTAAAATACGTTTGACAAAGCTTTGCTTTATTTTTAACTTAATCACCATCACTGGTGTATCAGTTGCAGGCTGCAGAGTATTCCTAACCTGGGAATGAGGTTAGGCCTGATGTAAGTCTCATCATCATCATCATGACCATCGTCATCGTCATCGTCATCATCATCATTATCATCATCATCATCGTCGTCATCATAATCCTCATCATCGTCGTCATCATCATCATCGTCGTCATCATCATCATAGTCATCATCATCATCATCATCATTTCTCACTGCACCAGTTAGAAGGCCCATAAGGCTGTAACATTAGATGCTTCCAGTCTGCCCTTCCATTTCGTTTGTTCTAATGGCATTCCATTCTTGTCATCATGCCCCTGTCTTCTCTTTGCCTCTACAACCCTTCTCCTTGTTGTTTTTGGGCCTTGGTCTTTCTATTGCCCTCTTCCCCTTAGGACTCCATCCTAACTGAATTCCAAGAGTGTTGCTTATACTTAGAACATTTCTGGTTTACTGTAAGTTCGATTTCCAACCGTTTTGCACACCTGCACTCACTCAATGGCTGGCAGTCGAGCCCAGCTTTCTATAACATGTAGTTTTTCCAAGATTGGGTTACTTGCTAGCAGCTCAAACCCCAGCATTAGGTTTTGTCTTTGCTTGTGACTTGTTTGGACTTATTCGAGTCCTGTGACTTTGCTGTAGTCGGTAGCTAGGAAAAGTTATAACCTCATTTAATCGACCCTTTGCTTTTGACAGTATTGCCGCTATGATGTTTTTAATTTTTATTTTCTGTAATCTTCTTGATAGACTGACCCGTTAGAGAAGCTCATGGCAGCGTATTGCGAATTTAGAAAACTTCCACGTTCAAAACTCAAGTTCCTCTTCGATGGGGAGGTACTAAAAGGAAGTGAAACTCCATTGGACTTGGATATGGAGGACGAAGATGTTATTGACGTCAGAGTCAAGTAGCTTTACAAGAACAGAGTATGAAAGGGCAAAATCTGCACCTGGATGGTTGCATGTCAGAAAGGCATGTCCGAATCATTTTTATTGGATTTGGATCATCTTTCGGGGAGTTTCTGCATGGACGTCTGGTATTGTGTATAGATGGTGTTTACAGCGTGTTACAGTCATTCTACCTCTTGTGCGATCAGCGTTTCGAAGATTTGAAGATTTGAGTCTTCAAAATTACCCATCAAATCGAATAAAGAATTGTACCTTACATTGCACCAAATTTAATGTTAGATTGAAACTCGAGAAATTTCCCTAGAAATTCGGAATCTTGCAACGAATTTTCACTTGTTCTTTGCAGTCTTGAATTATTCATTCAAACGGAAGCGTTAGTTTGGAGACTCGATTCAAATCTTCGAAATACTTGTCACGTGTGATAGATATTGACTGTAACGAGAATTTGTCACGGAACATTTAGTGTTAAGTTGATCCGATAAACATTATCAAACTGAGTATCAAACGAGATTTAACTAGTGGCTGGTGGTTTTGTTTGTGGACTTAAAATACCAGTTTTAAAATACGTGTAAGTATTCACGTTGAGAGATTGGCTTCTTCATAGTGATTGTGTTGATGGCCAAGATGTGAATGTAGCTGTGAAGGCTGGTAGACTTTTCCAGCCATGCACTTCGCTTCTTGCTGGGCTGAATGTTCAATGCTTTACATGTAAAACAACTAACTGTAAATATATCTAGATGTAAATTGACTTGTGCTAGAAGTTCTCAGTGCACGGCTAAGAAGAGACTTGTTGTAAGGAGTAGATAATTAGCCTGCTTTGGTGACAGCACAAAAATTCTGTTCAAACCCGATAACTCGAACTGTCAGGAGAACGTACAGGGCACGCAAAACTGCTTCAGTTACCTAGGGTGAAGGGGGAAGCAAGGAAAATTTCCTTTTGATTCAAGTTAACGTGGGCTTTAGTTAACCTGAGCTCGAGTCATTGAGGATTTTCTGTATTGACTGCTCAGACCTTATGCTACCCCCAGAGTTTGTGTACCCAGTTCTTCTGTTTGCAAGCAGTTGTAAAGAATAATTTGCTAGCAACTAAGGGATTAAAAAACCATTTCTTATGAAAGCTCTGCTGGCAGAGCAAACTACTGATTCTTATTTTTTCAGTGAAAGGTGCTTAACCTAAGCCTGTTAATGAAGTATATTTAAATCAATTTTTGCGTAAACCGCGAAAACATTCCTATTCTTCCGTGAAGTAGTTTGCCGTGCGAAGAAATGTATGTTTCAGAGTCGTTCTAGAGCAGGTGTAAATATGTAGCTTATTCAGCCTAGTACCCAGGCGTCCCCAGGCGTCTCACAGCTTAATCTCAC